>JAYJLZ010198391.1:0-10138 GCA_036873915.1 Tubulanus ruber | reverse complement strand
GACCAAATTACCTTGTGCCCGTATTACTGTGACCAAATTACCTTGTGCCCGTATTACTGTGACCATATTTCCGGTGAATAAATTTTCTGTGACCAAATTACCTACATTCGTTATGTGAGCTATGCCCGCGTTTTTGCCACGAACCGTCTACCGAAACACCAATTTCATCACCGTGAGTCCTTTTCACAGAATAAGCAACAGCATTCTTTAGCTTCAGTTTTATAAACTTTATGCAGTCTTCTTTTTAATTCTATCGAAGGTGTTCTTAGCCATCGGCGGTGGCATGTTCAGATTTTTACTGAGACGCACCATTGCGCTGCAGCCTTTCCCGTTGTCACAATACCCAGCAACACAACGCACATTTATCTCATATGGTATTCCCACGACTCATCGTTCACTCTTATTGTTAGTACTTATTAGTGCGTTTAAATTAACAACTTACTGATTTGAATAACCAATTATTTCGTATTTCCATGAACGCTGGATTGTCGCTGAACATATCCTGTATTATGCCCGTTGCTTGGTCAACTGCTTTCGGCGCCGGGCCACCTCCGGTCTTCCCCAGCTCTCATTTTTTGCCGTTGCCTTTTTCGCACGCATCTGTGTGTTTTTCCACTTAATTTTGATCTCTTCGTGGGTCTTTTTAGCTACTCCCAAACAATTTTTGGGTTATTTCAGCCCATTTTTCTTACTTTTTTAAAGAAGTTACGGTGTTTGAGAGCTTTCCGTACAACAATTCGTAGTTGTCTCGAACCATCATGAATTCTTTCGAATCAGGCCTTGATCCTCCTTTGTGAAACCGGCCCCAGTAATTGTGCGATGATCCAGAGTAATATCAGCTAACATTCGTTCATACATAAGCTTTGTTAACTTTATAAAAATGTATTATACTTGTATAGGAAAGTGAAACCCCGGGGTCTCCTAGGCCTGACAATGACCCCCAGATATAGAAAAAATAATTTATAATTGCTAAACGACAACAGATATTGCATAGAAATGTACATTTATAGGAAACCACCAATGGTGCATCTAAGGGAACCGTTCAAATTGACCCTGGGGCTCTCCTAGGCCTGAAAATTAACCCCAGATATAGAAAATGACTTATAAGTGCTAGACGACAACAGATATTGCATAGAAATGTATCATACATGTATAGGAAACCACCAATGGTGCATCTAAGGGAACCCTTCAAATTGGCCCCGGGGGACTTATAATTAAGTTGATATCTCATGAACATTTCAAAGCAGAATTTTCATATTTAACATCATGTTTACGTGTGTTCACGAGATAATGCCTACATATTGGATGAAAAAACACAATGGCTGACTTTTGACCAAGTTAAGGTGTATTCCTGGGATGATAATTGATGATTTGTGAATTATGTATCCGAGTGTATTTCACCCCGAAGTGGAATACGCAGGTACAGCTGATTGTTCATCTTAATAGCGCATTGTACTTCCTCTGAGCTAATCCGACAATCCAATATATGCACAGTTTGATCAATATTAACTTCATACTCGCCAGGATAGTTTACAAAAGAAAGTTTTTTGAAATGATTATATAAATTAATTACAGGTAAATTACATTCACGTTTTGGTCCAACAGAGATGACGCTTTCACTGACAAATCTGAGAATTAATGCTCGAGTTCAGAGTTTATGTGGTCCAGATATGGTATTACTAAGTTCCGCAAATAATATTATTTGACTGTCTCTGCCTATTGCTTTCGATCTTCGTCCGTAGCCTGTAGACAAAAGTGGAAGTTTTTGTACAGCTTTTGGCCCGGATATTCACCTACCCATCAAACATCTGCCTTCTAAAAATAATTGGGTCATTCAGATTCAAGATGGCCGCCAGTTGCTTTTAAACCATTTTCCAAGCTTTTGGTAGGAAATTTCATACAGCTTTTGTCCAGGTCTTTGATATTCAGTATAGATGTACACCTACCCAACATACATCTGCCTACTAAAAATGGGGTCATGCCGATTCATGATCCAGGATATCTACAGTAGAACTTTGCAATTTGATTGTGATCCCAGCTAGATGTGATAGATACTGTGATGGCCGAACTTGCTTGCAGTTTTGAATGCATTTCCCAAAAATGCTTCATATTCATTCGTATGTTGATTCAACGCTATTAGTTCAAATGCCTTCACAATAAAGCAATATGACTAATAAAAGTTAAGGAATGTCTAACTGCCTAGCGTGTCGTGGATATCAGACTCATTTACAATGGTCGTAAGCAGATTCTCCCTCTGAACTAAGTATACACTTAAGAAAAAGTGTATACGAATGGGCAATAACGAGGTTTAGACAATGACCAGCAAAGTACGTGTTCGGGGCAAGAGGTGCATCTTTTTTTATTACGTGCAGCTACCCCAACTCGCCAACTACTCATGTTAGCCGCGCTTCTTATCCTTGTCTACAGTATTAATATGCAGAGTATTTAGTGTTGATTTTATGTCGTTGTAAACATCAACACCTCTTGTTCTTTCAATTTCAGAGAATTTAGGAAGCCCTCTCTAACTTCTCTTGTCTGTTTATCAAAATAACGAATGCACAATTCCAGTTGCTCACGTTTCTTTAATTTTCTTAACGATAAACCAGGAGCTAGCTCCAGTTATTCATGTGAAGAGAGGAATACCTATAAAAAGTTTAATTTATATGGATCTGACAATAACTGAATTAATTTTACGTCTGCCGAGGTATCTCCTGCTAAATTAATCTACAGCGGTTATAAAGGCCCCACAAAATTAAGGTTAAATATGTTAGCCATGCTCAAATAAAAGTCATTCTTGAATGAGTGTAGCATATCCTCTGCTCGGGCAGAGGACCCATAGAGGTCCATCTGGTTTTTTTAATGTCTATTATTTAATGACTAGTCGAAAAGTAGTACATATAGTGAATCATTAATTTTCGATTTGAACTGCATTTTGAAATACGGATATAGCCCATGCATGACATGCTACTTAAGAACATTTTCGTTTACTCATTTCGTACAGAAATAAGCGAGTCAGGATACATGAATTTAATAACCTCCCTAATGTTGTCACTTGATTTGAATGAATAATGATCACTTACACAGAAAGTAACACAGAATAATAAACTATTAATATTTTATTTAATGTGGTTCATTCCTTATTATGACTTTTCCAAGTTTTCAGTACTCTTGATTGGTTTCTTTTTATTATTAGATTTAAGTAGCACCTTTTATACAAAAACGCTACCAACTGTGACTAATATTAGCACTGGCATGAATCCGGAAGTATTGCTATGCAACCTCGAGGAAATTAAACCAAAAGAACATCGATCTGCTACGGCGTCTTAACCAAAAACGCGATCCCGTATGTGAATCATTTTTTGTTTTTAGTGAATCAAAGAAGATTTAATATTTTGAACATTGATGAAATAATATAATTTAATTGTACCTTGAAGCAGCTGTAGCACGTTGTTTGCTGAAATGTTGTGTGATCGGAAGCGACTTTTCACAATTTCTTATCGCATGGATATGCATCTGACTATTCATGTGGCTTTTGACAGCGCCTACACCCATTTTGCTAACATCAAACAGTTTGCGGCATACTTTACACCTTGCCTCACTCGAACACACTCTTTCACCATCGACAACTTAGCCACAAGGACCTGTTCCCTTCCCTCATGTCTGCAGACAAGGTTGGTCAAGGTTTCCTCCAGTTGTGTGAACCTTGCCTCGGTCATATGTTTCGGGTACCTTTTAGCTGAAGCAAGATATGCTTTGATACCTTTTATCACCGCACCACACCAACAATAACATTGGCCGGAACATACAAAACAAATGGTCGCAGTAATTTCCCACCCTTCTCTAACCATTTTTCCTTCTGGTTTAGTGGCCACTGGTAATAATGTGGTCAATTAAAGGTGATGCAAGGCTTTTAGTAGTACTGTAACACTCTAGGTAGAACCACACGATGTCTTCCTAGTCTGGATCCTGGCACAGTTGTAATACCAACATGTATTTGGGGCTGGTTTATCGCTGTAACAAGTGCCTTCACTACATTGATTTATTGTTTATCATCTTGTGCTTAAGCTATTTCTCGCAAATCAAGTCCTGCATGGTTGTCGCTTATGTCCACGGCCGATACCTGGACTATTGGGAGACCAGTAGGGCCACAGCTTGGTCGAACCATAACGTTTTATTCTTTTTGGTATGCGTGAAAAACCTAGCTTTTGTTCATGACCACATATAAAATAAATATATGTAACCCCACAAAAATAAGTAATCACTGTAAAGCCAAACAGTCAAATAGGCCTTAGGTCCCCTACTGTATATTATAATGAACATTAAAAACAACTTTAATAACATAGGCCTATATAGGTCATGTAGATTCATATATTTTTTTATTCATTCAAATATGACCATTATTAGGAAAAAACAGAATTCACTTAATCAGAATCTTGAGTCTGAATAAACAACACGGATTTTTCTTTTTTTTCACACATATTTGCAGCAGAAAGGGTCTGTATCATGTACTTCCTCGCACTATGGTTAGTCAGTTTTCGATCTTCATTAATATCCGTGTATTGACACAAAGTTTTCATTAAGGACGATAGTTTGTTTGCACCAATCTACAAATTTAATTGTCGATGGTGCGACATATGGATCATTTGGATTCATGTATCTTTCTGGACGTTTCTCGTACTTAAGGCCACTGGGCATAGCTCATTTTGGCTTTCAAATGTCCTCGGTGGTACTGCCCTAATATCGCGAATATCACCACCAGTTCTTGTTTTTGTTTGCGCTCGTTAAATTCGAGGTAACGGTTACCTTGGGGATCGGTTTTTAGTTTAACGTCCCCCATTCCATTCGTCTGTGCTCGTCTGTGAGACCCTCTCAGTCCTCGTGTGAACCTCTCAGTCCAAAGTGTATAGTATTAACAAACCACAATGTGTAATCAGGACTTTTAGAACCTAATAAACCTTTTTCGATCAAGGTAGTCACTTCTTCATCGGTTATTGCTTCCGAGGCATTCGCTCGGTTGCCCTTTCCTTGCGCTTATAGATTCTTTTTGTTTTGCTCTCAATGCCTCTCGGATACCAGAGAATTCTATACTGTTGTGTATTGAAAAACCGTAATTGTTGTCCCTGAGGTAACGTTCTATACTACATATATCATCCCCTTTAGAGTTGATGGCTCGTACTCTTTTCCATCACTCGTGCAGACTGCCCACACAAATGTGGCAAATGATTCTGTTGTTCTGACTGTCCCTGCATTTTTTTCATTTTTTACGAGTTCAACCACATTATCGGCTTCTACAAATCTCTTTTTGTTGCTTGAAACTGGCCTTCATGTGAACTTCTATACCATCTTTAACATCATTGGAAACATGATTTTCATCATGAATGTCTCTAATTTGATCATCATTGACAATCGCCTATGTGGAAACAGCAAGAAGTTTGTTTGACGCGGAGTGGGAAATAATTTCTCACGTGTTTCTCGCGCGTTCGGAGCTCAGACGGGGAAGAAGTCACGTTCTGTCCTTGCTTGGCCACGGGACAATGTGAAGTTTCTGGGGCAAAATATTTAGTTTGTCTTATAAAGACGTGCTACATGTAAATATGCCCTCATCCGGTTATCTACAATATTCAAACAAACAAATATTGCGGAACCACCATATCCAGAAAGTTTGTACTGTCAATTTGTAGTGTCGCAATCATCCAAGGTAATTTTATTGCAGTCTGCTTGTAGAATCAATGGTTCCCATTAAAAATAGAAAGGTACGTTCTTTTTATTGAGAAATTAATAGCAACTTCAAATCCTGTGACATTAATTATAAAATCTGTAAATTGAATAATTCAGTAAACCAGATGGAAATAATCTTGAAAATAGCGCATAGTAGCGTGTGCTACTTAGGCGGAGTGATTTACAATAAGTGCTATACAAAATGCAGACGACAAACCTGACCTACTGACGGCTCTTTTTCAACAAATGGTAAAAATGAGAGAAAAGATCAAAATACCATTGCCAGGCCCAATTTTACCCGCACTTCACTGCACCACACCACTGATGACAATGTCGAAGGCTGATCTTAGTGAAATTGTATCAAATCGTTTCGTTCAGCAGTTTCCCCTTTCCCTGTCCACACACCTTTATATTAGAGTATAATATATAAAATCATCACGTTTATTAAATTTTAACTGGAGCAATATCAACAATTCTTATCAGAAAATATTGAATTTACGACTAGGTACATATTGAAAAGTATACAATCAACCAAAAGACACGACATGCTCGTAAGGGTAAATTGGCAAAAACATGATTGACGTCTACGCAAGCATATAACAGTGACATTTGTATCATACATAGCTATTATTACTCCAAGATTATAAATTCCGGTAAATATATTGTAACATCTTATGAGGCGTCAAAAAATACCGATTTAAACAGATGCTAGTTGAACGAGGGAGATTTATTATAACGTAATGCCGATGGCAACCATATTCTCACATATAGTGGATCTGGGCCAGATGGGCCCCTTAAGCACATTTTTCCTATTATTATCAAGCCTATGTGTACTTACCCATTCTAAATATGATATATATATAGCTATGGATGTTGTACAAAATATTTATCATAATGACCAGGATGCGCCCTCATTTTTTTTACTGGGGGTACAAATTCTAAGATATTTTTTTGGCTCATCTGCCCCTACCCTATGGGGCTGATGGGCCGGCTTTATTTTTGACATTTTTTCTAGATTCCTGAAGTTAAGTACATAAATATATGAATTGATGCATTTTAAAATGCCAATAGCCTCACATAAACATTTTATTAGGTGGCCCATCTGACCCTTGTTTATTCAGAAGTGAGAAAATATTCAGAAGTGAGAAAATAGTCCTAGCTGATTCCATATTAGGGGTAGAGATATCCTGATCCAAATTTTGGTTAAAATAACACCACTATATAGAACTAACAGCTTCAAAAACAAAAATTACTATGACAAAAAAATTTATTAACTTGTCTAATGCTACTTCAAATGATAACATAAATGACTTCAATGGTGTCACATTCAACCTGCACATTCCTCACAAATCAAATCGTAATACTGGCGGCCATAAAACCCTTCACAGGTTATATGGAACCAGCGAGAACATAATGGGCACTGAACCCAATCTTCAGCATCATGTTCTGTATCATCATCATAGTAGTTCCCCCCACAATTACCACAGATATTTTCTGGGTTATCCCGATCATCGACTTTCTTTTTGTTGTTCTTGATTTTTCTTTTTTTTACCTCTCACACTGGATGTTCCCGAGTTTCAGGAGTAGCCACTTCTTTGGACCCCCCTCTAGTTGTTTGTGTAGTAGAAGCTGGAACTTTTGATTTTTTTCCAGATTTGCTAGTTTTTTTTGCCTCTCTTTCTTCAATGTATTTTTGCAAATCACTTCGGTATTGATCACCTGTAAGGTGGCGACTGCCTGTGCGAAAGATATTTCTGGTACTTTCCCCTTGGGAATATTTTTAGGGACTGGAAAAATTTCAGAGAAGGAAACTTCCTCAGTTTTGTTATCAGGGTTTTCTGCCTGTTCAGGTGTTTGAATTGGGATATCGTTATCAGTAACATGTACATCCTGAGGCACATTAGGTACAGTAACATTTATTGGATCAACAACAACATCATTTACTGGAACCTCACCATTATCTGTATTTTGATTGTTTTCATTTAAGCCTAATTGCTGATTTATTGGCTGAGCTGTAGTTTCAGAAGGCATGAATGCATGATCAGGTATAATATCAGGATTTAATGGAAACCATCCTGTAGACTCAAATGATTTGATGCCATAACTAATTGTGGCAGTTTTGTAGTATGCCTGAGAAAATAATGCTGGGAATTCATACCTGGAAATACATTTGCCTGGGTGATTCCTCATCCAAACCCTGCAAGCATCTCTGAAATATTCTTTTAGGGGTTTGTAATGAACTCTATCCAAAGGTTGTAAATAGTGAGAAGTGTGAGGAGGAAAAGACACTAACTCTATGTTATTGGCTTTTGCTTCTTCAAGGACTTCCATGCACATTAAAACATGCCCATCTAAAATTAACACAATTTTCCTATCGCTTTCCTTAGAAATTTTTTTAAGGTGGTCAATCCATTTGAAGAAAACTTGGGTGTTGTTACTCCACCCTGTCTCGGTTAATTCAACCATTGTATTGGGAGGCAAATTATCTAGCAAAGTAGGCACCATGCGCTTGCCTTTATAAACTATGAGTGGTGGAATATAGTCACCCGCTGCAAACGAGTGCTGTTATTAACTGACCACGCTCTCCACTAGTTATTTGGGAGGAAAGACAGTTGCCCTTTCTTCCAACAATATTCTTTACCCCAGGTACTAAACTGAGTCCTGTTTCGTCACAGTTATAGATTATTTTAGGACAACCAAAAACATCAGCATCTCGGTACACTTTTTCTAAAACTGTAAACAACAAATTTTGCACAACTGGTTTATTTAGGCCAATTGCTGTGGCTACTGACAGTGCTTGCGGCTTCCGTATTGTTAGTGTAGGATGCCTGTTTCTAAAGGACTGCGACCAATCTACACCGGCACGATCTTCGCCTACGAAAGGATGTTTGCTGTTATTTCTCGTAGCAAAGTCAAATGCCAATTTTCTTATTTCGGACACGGTCAATGGGAACCCTCAATTTTCAAAATGAAATATTAGTTGAAGAAGTTCCTCTTCTTGTCCTACAGAAAATACTTCACCTCTGTTTAGGATATTACTTCCTGGTGGTTTGACCAACTTGCGTCCCAGGTGACGCTGCAGTGTCCCCCGTGGCACCATAAATCTGCGAACAGATGACAGCTGTTCGTGGGGGCATGGCATCCGACATATCTTCTGGGCTCCATGAACCCCTTGATGTCTTTCTTACTCGTTTTCTAACCATCTCTTCTGAAATTTTTTTTAAAAATTCAGTAATTTGCCACTATCTCCACTCTAAGGGGCAGATAGGCCAATAAAGGTCTTCATGTTGTAAAAAATTTTTTTTTTTGTCATAAAGTTACATAATACTATATTCTATCTTCATTTAATATTAAATAAAACTTATTTTTAACTAGAAACTGGAGAAAGCTCACTTATATCCCCATTGTATGCTTCACAATATTTATTTGAGTAACCCTACCCCACTTTACATTTCAATGACATCACAGGCCACCATACATTTCCAATGGTGTGCTACAGCAACAGGATGCATATTAGCAATCAGTTAGCCACTTAAAATTCATTTTATAAACCATTTCTATGCAGATAAATATTACCATTCCAATCTAAAGGGTTAAACCTATAAAATAGATGGTCTGAAGTTTTAAAACTTACTAAATGCTCCAAATACGCCCTCGTTCTAGACTGCAAAACCTGTTTGGACACAGCACATGTTTGCAGTAACCTATTTCATTGTTCCTAGAGAGCTTGTCTATTGAGTATTACAAAAAACTTTTAGTTATGGAGTTGACGGTTGTGGCAGCATGTGCTGGGGTGATAAATTATAGTGGCCCATCTGGCCCCTACCTACTATACCCGAATCCAACGTATTGTGAAATAAATAAACTGAATGTAAGTAGAAATCCTCCTGGTAAATATCCCCCCGGTAAAAATCCTTTAATAGAAAATGAATGGAATATGATGTTTTTGAACCTGACTAAAATCATACTAGGTTATTTGGGTGGGAGAGAGTTTACAACACAGCTCACAGTTTTCTTCTCGCTCTTCAGGGACTTTAAGGAACACTAAGTTACATCTACGGAATCTTGCTTCTCTAATTGTCTGAACTGGCATCTTTTATTTTTGAGATATAGATGAACTCAATTAATTTATCTCAGCCATCAATTTCTCTTCGGTATTAGTAATTTCCTGCCTGAAATCGGCGAGCAGCTCAACCTTGCGCTTGTATTTGAGAATCCATGAATGTTTGTAATTATTTTTTCACTGAATCAAACTAAGTGTCAATTTTCGTTTCAAACTTCTGAATTCAAATACATGTAGCAGTGTACATGCATAGTCACATTCTCAAGTCAATTCAAAATTTAATGAAACCCATTTGGTTATCGAGTCAGTTTATGCACAAATGTAAAGTCACAAACAGCAAACTCACATGACCTTTCT
>JAYJLZ010198169.1:0-10139 GCA_036873915.1 Tubulanus ruber | reverse complement strand
TCGATGAAATGCATGACCTTCATTGGGGTTAATTTTCGATGAAATTGGATTTCGATGAAATGAATTTTCGAGGAAAAGGGAATTCGGTAAAAAAAAATTTCGACGAAAAAAGTGTTCGACGAAACGTATGTACGCCCCTTTCAGAACTGGTAGTTAAAGGGCTCTTGGCCCCTGTACGCTTAACAATAATGCAAGCGCTTTCATTTTTGCTGAATTAATACACATAGTAAACATCTTTACTTTTTCTCAAAAACATTTTATGGCAACAATTTTAATAATCTAAACTTAATTAATAATAAAAAATATAATAATAATAATCAGGCCAATAACAATAGTGTTTCTGTGAAACTGCTACGTGTCACAGAAACACTAATGATCTAATAACAAGAGTGTTCATGTGAAACCACTACATGTCACACTAAAAATCGAAATGGACCATTAAGTCTCTGTAATGAAAGATATTCACTAACCTTTCAAAATCAAAAAGAGGAATTGCAGCCCATCCGAGAGGCTCCTTTACTTGCTTTGCCACGTCTGATCCTGAAACCGGTATTGTCTTGAAACCAAATAGAGTGAAACACAACTTAGCTTCTCTAGGCAGCGCGCATAACGATACACATGGAAACTGGACCCTAAGACGCAATTACAACCAGAAAAAGCAAAAAATTAATCATCATGAGTTTGCAAATATCTTAAGCCGCGCTCAGGTCGCCTCCGATACGACCCGATCATCATAGGCTTGCTCAGTTCTCAATCGTAAACGCACTCATGTCGATCCGACTGAAGAATCGCCTATCCGTGGTCAGTTACATAAGAATACTCAAGTCGCCTACGACTTATCTTAACTCGCGTGAGAAACCGGCGATCATGTGAAACACAAAATCATGCTCAATAGGAGAAAACAGGTCACATGATAATTTATCTATCCCTTATTGGATAGAAGCACAATTGTAAGGATAGAACAGGTTCTATCCTAACGATTGTGCTTACGATCGATCGGCGACTAATCAGACTCGCCTTAGTCAGAGCGCTTCCGATCTGACTGACTAATCCAGACTAACCAACTTCGCCTAAGATTCGAGTATTCAACGATCGGTCGGATCGGAATGTTACCTGAGCGCGGCATTACATTTATGAAGTATAGAACTTTAAATTGCTTATTTCAAAACCTCAGATATTTAAAGAGACATCCTCTTCGTTAAAAACTGGTTGTTTGTGGAAGCTAAACATCACTCTTCATTAGTCAGAAATTTGTGCTTTACATACAAGGAAAAACCTGTTTTAATTATGTCAAACGCAATGGTAGTGACATCTTTCCAGCAATTTTCACAACAAAAATACCAGATACCAGACAATGCCCAGTATCAGGAAAATGTCCTGAAAGCTGAAGTATGTTGACCCAGACCGATTTGTATGCCCAGTGGTTGCTCCTGGAATGGTGACTTGTTCTTAAACAGGCGACCCGATCCTAAGGCAATGTTCTATTCTGATTAGGAAAGAAAATAGCCCCGCTCTTTATCATATAATACTAAACCTTCAGCAACTTAAAACATCGATGGCCAGAAAATTAAGACTACAGTCATGAGACCTAAGTCAAAATATCCAGTCCTCTACCCAGTAACTTAAGACCAATGAACGGTAAATTAAGCTCGGTTTTGGGAGACTTGAAGTCAATGTGTCTTATAAGATTGGTTTAGACTAATGACGTTCAAAAATCAAGTCGAAGGGTAAGATCCTTCAAAGAGTACATGTCTTACCGTTGTCTTACCGTTTCTGAGTATTTGAGTAAATGAAGATCGAAGTTTAAAAAGTCTTTAGACCGATGACACAATATTCCCGCGGCGAAATATGAGTGAATGAAATAGTTTACTACGACGATATTATTAAACATTTATTGGCTATGATATCACCACGATGAAAAATACTAGTTCAATGTCGTAAGATGAAAATTGTCCGACGCATATTTGTAAATATTTAATGCCCTCTAGCATCGACCCTAGACATAAAAAACAAGATAACTGAAAAATGCAAGACGGAAATGCAACGCCTGAAGAAAATGCAATTTCAAAGGAACCTTAAGGCTAATGTACTATCACACGTCGATCACTGAACAATGGAACTTTTGAAAATATTTTAGTATACACTTAATAACATTAAAGAAGGGACGTTCTAAAATTTGGAAAAAGTGGATGCTCATTAATTAATGACCCGATAAGTATTCCCAAATCTGAATTCTTTGTCTTTCACGAGGAGTATATCGAAATGTCACTAAAAGTCACAACAAGAAAAATCAAATTCCATGTATTAACCCGAGCTATGCTTAACAAAATGATGGTGGAAATAACATCCAATATATGCGAAAACACTAAGTCTCTTTTAAGATTTAAATATTAGAAACAGTGGGTAAGATGTTTTCAATACATCATTATACAGAAATGGTCTTTTGTGTCTTCATCTATCATTTACAATACATACAGCGATAACTGGCATTTGCGACATTTAAATTGCAGGATTTGTTTGAAGATTACGTTCTCCTAGACGCCTGTCAGAGAGAGCTCCAATTCGCAAAATTTTGCTAGGTGTAAAAAATAACAAGCAGTACGAGTGTAAATTAACTGGACAAGCCGGCCGGCAACGATGGGCCAAACGCGTGGGCTTCAAAACAATCCTGCATTAATTTGGCATCGTAAATGAACTTGAATGTTACACTACCTTATCTTATATACACACCTGATAGCGATTGATAACTGCGTTGTACAACGCCGGCTTTGTATTACACTGTGAAACCAAACACAGCGCTCTGACAACGTGCGTGCATGTTTTAATTTAAATCGCTTTAAACTTTCTTCGTCCCAGAATTTCGAATTTCGATTCAGGGTTTGAGATATGGCCGCTGTTTTTATGGTACATAATAAATTATAAGGTATCATTATCTATTGAGCAATGATTATTAAGTATTTGTTGTATTTAATGTGCCATGTAATTATTGTAATCGTCTTGTGAGTGGCTAACCGTAGATATTGTGTGCATGACTAGGCAAAAGTGTGCTTGATTGTTTGTCTAGTCAGCCTTAACTTTCTTAACTGTTTATCTTGTCTAGTATATGTTTGCACTCCAATTACCTGTCCCTGGCTTTGAACCTTACCACCGGACCTGCACTATTTTATTTGTATAGTTTGCACTGGGTTTAATAAGGCATTGCACTATTTCTGTATATATACTGTTGTAGAATTTATGTTTGCGTCAGTTATAATAAAAACACCTTAGAGTGAAGACATTCGTTATATCGTTACTTGGCTGCTGTTGTTTGTCTGGTTTATCCAACATTACTGGTCCCTCGAGCCGGATAAGAATGGACTCGACAGCGGTCAGTGAGAGGATGTTAAAACGTAGCCGTGGTGCTAAGAAGGGTGTTTTTACTCGGTTGGTAAATGATGCTGAAGATTCAATCGCCGTTCACGGGAGCCGTGGTGAGCTGAAGAAGCTACTATCCCGGATTGGATCTGCCGTCACTGATGTTTACCAAGTCAATGAGAGCTACGTAGGAGTTTTGCTGTCTGATGATGACGTCACGGAGGCGGACGCTTATATGAAGTTGGTCGAAGAAAATCACCGCAAAATCGCTGATGCCATCCGTGCTGAACTGTTGTCAAGAGCCAGCGACAATGATGGGTCTGTGTCCACTGGTACGAGTCGAGTGAGTGTTGTTAGTGAAGCCGACGTTAAAGCTAAGATGGCAGCACTGAACTTGCAACAGGTGAGACGCCGATTGGAGCTTGAAGAAAAAGAACAAGCGCTGATTCGAGAAAAACAGCTGGTCCATGCCGAAGATGAAGCTGAGGCTGCTGCACTTCACGCCCGACTGATCTCGAATGCAGCCGGCGACCTTGAGCATGACCGACTTCATGATTTTGTAAATGAACCACTCGTCCACGATGATCAGGTACCGGAACAGCGCCCACCAAGTCCGCCATTGCTACGCCCCGATGTTTGGCATTCTAGACCTGCGTCTACACAGCCGTTCACGAAGTCGTTGCCAAAGATTAAGCTGCCGATTTTTAAAGGTGACTCAGCAGAATGGCCGCGATGGGAGTCGCTCTTCTGTGCACTCATACACAAGCAGCCATCCTTGACCGACATCGAGAAAATGACCCATCTGCAATCGTCGGTGGCTGGGCCCGCGCGTCAATTAATTGCGGGTATGATGTATGATGGTCGCCTTTATAATGATGCACTTCAAGCCTTAAAAGGCCGTTTCGGTAGAGAGAATGATGTAATACATGCCTGTCTTGGCGTTGTCTTCAGTCATGCGACAGTGAAGTTACACAATGCTGCCGCCCTAGAAGGATTCCAAGGTGTAGTCCATGCAGCTGTCATAACGCTACAGACCCTGGGTTATACTGGTGATCTACAAAGTGCAGAGAATCTTCACAGAGTTGTCCGGAAGATGCCATTAGAATTAAGACGAGACTGGGGAAAACAGGTTGTAGATTTAGAACTCAATAAGGAACGTGCAAGTCTGGTCCATTTTGCTAGATGGATAACGCTTCAGCTCCGCATCTTGCTGAGCTACTCTGACGTTCAAGGTACTGATGGTCGAGTTTCAAGCAATGAGAAGTCCCGCTCGAAGTATGGTCAATCGTCCAAGTCTACTGTTCTAGCTGTTGATGTAGCTGATACCCAGGGGACGCCACCGAAGTCTGCTGTATGCGTATGTTGCCAGAAGGAGCACCAACTTTCCAGCTGCCCTGCGTTTCTTAAGAAGAGTTGCGATGACAGAGCTCTGTTTGTAGGACAAAATCATTGCTGTTTTTCTTGTCTAAGAAAAGGGCATATTTCTCGACGTTGCAGATCAAAGAAACAGTGTGCTGTTGAAGATTGTTCGGGTATACATCATCAACTCCTACATGGTAGCAAGCGTGTCTACCAGCGGTCTGTCAATGATCTTGGTTCCATGCCAGATGTCCCGGTGGATGAGCATGTGGTTGCTTTAACTAAGACTGGTGCCAAGACAGGAAGTGATGTTGCAAGTGGTTCCTATTCGCGTTTATGGTAGTAATGGTCGCCATCGTAATACATATGCCATACTGGACCCAGGATCCCAGACATCATTATGCTGTCAGAAAGTCATCGATGAGCTTGGTATACTTGGTGAGTCAAGGTCACTCCGATTGAATACTGTCGAAGGTGAAGGTCAAGTTAAGAGCACTACGCTGGTCGAGTTGGATGTTAAGCCATTGGCTGTGGGTTGTGTACCAAAGACTATTAAAGTCGACGAAGCCTGGTCTGTTCCCGATTTAAATATCCAGATGTCGCGATCCAGGTTCAAAGCCAATCTTAACTGGAGTCATCTCTCTGATGTTGATGTATCTATGGTTGTTTCTGGCAAGATAGAAGTATTTCTTGGTGCTAATGTGACAGAAGCAGTAATTCAACACGAGGCAAGAGTTGGTCAGCCCAATCAGCCCATAGCAGTGAGAACGGACTTTGGGTGGTCATTGACTGGTAGAATTGGTGACTACATTCCTAGAGATGATCAGCTTCAGAAAATGTTGTATTCAAGCAAGAAGGCCGACGACGCAGAGCTATCATCATTGGTCAAAGAATGGTGGCTAACAGAATCGTTTGGCTCCAAATTACTGAAAGCTGATGTCCAGTCCCAAGACGATATTCGAGCGATGAAGATGCTTAATTCGAATACCTGTCTGGTAGAAGGTCATTATGAGACTTGTCTCCTTTGGAAGGATGATGATGTCAAGCTGCCCAATAACCGTCCTTGTGCCATGATGCGTCTGCGTAATATCGAGAAGATACTCAAGAAAGATGCAAGAAAGGCTGAAGCTTACTCAAAGACATTCCAAGACTACATCGACAAGGGTTATGCCAGAAAGATCAGCCCATCCGAAGCAAGATTGCCCAATCCAAAGCGATGGTTTCTTCCGCATCACGCAGTGTGTAATCCGAACAAGAAGAAAATCCGTGTCGTGTTTGATGCTGCCGCCTGTTGGCAAGGTGTGTCATTAAACAGCCAACTGATGTCTGGTCCAGATCTCCTTCAAAACTTGCCTGGTATACTGCTGAGGTTCCGTCAAGAGCCAGTTGCTTTCATTGCCGATGTCGAAGCCATGTATCACCAAGTTAGGATTGTCGAAAGTGATCAGCCAGCACTAAGCTTCTTGTGGAGGAATATGGAGGACCGTGAGCCTGACGTTTACCAAATGCTGGTTAATATATTTGGTGCCAAATGTTCTGCATCAATTGCCAATTACGCCTTGAAGAAGACTGCATATGGTGCTGATGTTTCCGATGATATCCTTGATGCTATACTCAGAGACTTCTATATGGATGATTTGGTGAAGTCAGAGAGAACGCCTACTGATGCTATTACTATGATAAATGGTGTGACGTCAGCAGTGGCTACAGGAGGTTTCCATCTAACTAAATGCCTCAGCAACAGCCGTGAAGTTCTTGCTACTATAGAGCCATCCGAACTTGCCTTTGATGTAACAAGATCGATGAACGTCTACCGAAAGAAAGAGCCCTTGTGTTCTTTGGGACGCTGAAGCAGACGTCATTAGTGTCAAGGTCCGTGTCTTCGATCCTATCTTTAGCCGAAGAGGATTGTTACGAGTAGTTTCGTCTGTATTTGACCCTTTTGGCATCGCTGCGCCTTTTATTTTACGTGCGAAGGTTATGGTGCAACACTCGTGGACAAGAAAGCTCGACTGGGATACCCTACTACCCGAGGAAGATATTGAGGCGTGGAAAGTATGGCTAGAAGAGCTGCAGTCACTCTCTAATGTTTCCTTACCAAGATGTTACAAGACTACTGCAGAGGAGCCGGTCAGTCGTCAGCTACACATCTTCTGTGATGCCTCCCTGAAAGCGTTTTGTGCCGTGGCATATTTCCGTATGGTGATGGCTGATGGTTCAACACATTGCAGTTTTGTCATGAGCAAGACCAGAGATGCTCCATTGAGAGTGATGTCGATTGTGCGTCTCGAAATGCAGGCTGCTGTCCTTGCAGTGCGTCTCTCAGAGGCGATCAAGAAAGAAGTAACATGTTCCATTAATGACACATTCTATTGGTCAGACAGCTATGTCGTGCTTGCTTATATCACGAATGAAAGCAGACGATTCCACGTATTCATTGCCGTCAGGGTGTCCGAGATCCATGAAGTGTCTACATCCAGGCAGTGGCGCCACGTTCCAGGTCACCTTAACCCTGCTGATGAAGGTTCAAGAGGATTAGCTGTTGGTGATCTGACCCCACAATGCAGATGGTTGAATAGTCCAAAGTTCCTCTGGTTAGAATATGATGACTGGCCAGATGTACCCATTGTTGACCGAATACATGAAGACGATCCAGAATTAAAGAAAGTTGCTGTGAATTTGGTGACGAAAAGAACGCCATTTATTCTACCCGAGGCAGCTAAGGAGTCATCTTGGTTAAAGTACAAAAGAGTTGTTGCATTGGTCCACCGTTTCGTGAACAATTTCATTGTTATCCATAGTCATGATGGGAAGTCAACAGGTCGAAATGGTCCACTTACAGTTGATGAATTGGTTACTGCTGAGATGGTCATAATGAAGCTAACCCAGAAGAATTCGTTTCCGCAGGAATACTCGGCACTCCAATCTGGTGTCAAGCTCCCGAAGAATAGCAAGCTGCTTCAATTGAGCCCGATGATCGACGACAATGGTGTAATGAGAGCTCGTGGTCGACTCAAGAATGCCGCCATTCCTACTTCCGTGAAGTATCCGGTGATTTTACCAAGAACTCGTGATAATGATCCAAAAACCACTCATGATGTTACGAGAATGGTGATCTGGTCCATACACATACTCTTGATGCATTCAGGCGTTGGGCATATATTGAACGAAGTACGGCAGTCTTACATCATTCCCAAGGCAAGGTCGACCGTGAAGAAAGTGCTGTTTGGTTGTCCAGTTTGTAAGAGAAGGCGCATCCAGCCTGTTGTCCCAGAAATGGCAGATCTTCCAGCTGCACGGTTTGATGATGCACATCCATTTAGCAGCATAGGAATTGACTATTTCGGGCCGTATGAAGTTAAAAGATTCCGAAAAACCGAGAAGCGATATGGAATGCTGGTAACGTGTAGGTCAACTAGAGCTGTACACCTAGAAGTAAGCAACTCCTTGGACACTGACAGTTTCCTGATGTCGTTCCGTAGATGTTTATTCTGATAATGGAACAAACTTGAAGTCTGGTGAGCGAGAGTTACGTCAAGCTCTCCGTGCGTTTAATCAGCAGCATATCAATGATAAGATGACCCAGCATAACATCCAATGGTACTTCAACCCACCTGCTGCCAGCCACATGGGAGGTGTCTGGGAACGGATGGTTACTTCCGTAAAGAGGTGCCTGAAAGTCATCATTTAGAAACAGACCTTGACCGATGAAGTTCTACATACTCTGTTTGTGGAAATAGAAGCTGTCGTAAATTCAAGACCGTTAACACATGTTGGTGACGAAGTCCATGATCCTGAGGCGTTGACACCATTTCATTTTATTCTTGGGAGAGCAAGTCCGAATCTGCCACCAGGAGTTTACACCGGTGATTCTCATTACCAGAGGAGATGGAAACAGGTCCACACACTGGCTGACCATTTCTGGAAGCGATGGAGGAAGGAATACGTGCCGTTGCTGATCAGACGATCTAAGTGGAATAGCCGTGATGTGCGTAATCTCTGTATTGGTGATGTCGTTATAATAGTGGACAGTAACCTTCCTCGTGGTATGTGGAAAATCGGACGCGTGATTCAGTTTTTCTCCGGTCGCGATGGTGCCGTTCGATCAGCTGAAGTCAAGACAAATTCCGGTGTTTATGTGCGGTCCGCTGCCAAGTTGTGCGTCCTAGAGGAGGCAGATCGTGTTGAGTAACGTTCCGTTGAATTATATAAACATTCCTGCATTTGAACTTTAGTTTTATTGGAAGAAGTTGCTGTAAATAGGACTGAGAGATATTATGCTTGGTCAGATTTACCCCACCGGTCAGCCACTGGGGGGAGTATGTTGTATTTAATGTGCCATGTAATTATTGTAATCGTCTTGTGAGTGGCTAGCCGTAGTTATTGTGTGCATGACTAGGCAAAAGTGTGCTTGATTGTTTGTCTAGTCAGCCTTAACTTTCTTAACTGTTTATCTTGTCTAGTATATGTTTGCACTCCAATTACCTGTCCCTGGCTTTGAACCTTACCACCGGACCTGCACTATTTTATTTGTATAGTTTGCACTGGGTTTAATAAGGCATTGCACTATTTCTGTATATATACTGTTGTAGAATTTATGTTTGCGTCAGTTATAATAAAAACACCTTAGAGTAAAGACATTCGTTATATCGTTACTTGGCTGCTGTTGTTTGTCTGGTTTATCCAACAGTATTATTGGAAAAAAAAGTGTTTTTGAAAGAACAATTTAAAATTTTCGATTATGTGTTTGTGTGATTACAAATTCTGAAAAGATGGTAAAAAAACACTATTAAACTATTAAAATACAGCGTTTTGTATACAGACGGAATTTTACATTGGTAAATCTTCCGAACGCAAACGTACACTTTCGAGAACTGCAACTACAGACCTAAACCAGAACTAAAAACAAAAAAGGCTACCATAACCTACAATACTATAGACTGAAACACATTTTGATATCTTGTTCGTCTTATGAATAAACATATCTAATTCGTTATTAATATCAATAATGGCCCATGGGGCCAGCGGATCGACTGCTGAAAGATATCAAAACTATTGCCTGTGCCAAGTTTTAAAATAAGGTAAATAAAATATATATGGATTTTCTTGTTTACATCATCTTTAATGGATTGAGCCTAGACCCTACAGATTACATCAGGATCCTTCAATGCCAATCAGACTCGCAGTCTGCTTGCAGAAAAAAAATTTGTCTTTTGAGGAGTTTTGAACGTCGGACCTTACGATCGAGTGCTTCGCTGGGACGCTAACCAACTGAGCCACAGAGAAACGTACTCAGGGAAGCGAAATTTAAGTAAATATACCGCAAATAACAAACCTGCGCATGCGCACAGTAAATTTTTATAGCAATGGGAGAAAATGATGTAAATTTTCGCATATTTTGGCTTCAAACTACCATTTCCGAGTAT
>JAYJLZ010198058.1:0-10142 GCA_036873915.1 Tubulanus ruber | reverse complement strand
CAGATCTATACTACTCCTAGTCTATACATAGTGAGGGTTAGCTAAATAAATTTCTCAGCAGGGAATCAACGAGAACAACGAAAATACGAGATGAAGATACAGCGACCTTATAGTCGGCGGGGAATGTAGGCAGACGCTTAATACCCAGCAGGCACATGACCGATATCAGACGTCATTTTTTGGTTGATACTTGGTTTTGTCACGACATAACTAGATAATAGCGTCAGTCTGACGTTGCGCGGCGACGTGTTCTGGAAAAATTACAATTTGGGTGTATTTCCGTCGGTCGACAACCTCGTGTCAACTAAAAAATAAAGATATTTTTAAAATGACAAAAAAATCTATTAATTTGTAAAAATATATTGAATAACATGTTTTAACGGTCCTATGTGTATTTACAAATAAAAAAAATTATATCGGTAAAATGGGATTCGACTTGCTAGGTAAGGCTACCATGCCGCGTCGAAAGGCGGCCATTGCATTTTCATGATTTTTCGTAATAATTTTGTTGGCAGAAGGTTAAGTATTTTGACTAATGAAAGGTAACTAATAGCAAAATACTTGATTAAAAGCTACAGTTTATAAAAACATATAATTGTCTTTGTATGGAGCATGTTTTGTAGTGGCGGAGAAATCTACGTCAGTTTTTTAACGCTTTTTGTTGGTACTTGGACTTTAGTACTCGGGCTCTCAGCTCAGCCGCGCCTATGGCTACTGTCCGACTGTCTGGGTATTCTTTTAATTTCGCACCTCAACATGATCCAGATGACGTATGAACTCCAAAATTTGTCAGTTTGTGTCTTAAGGCTAACTGAATTGATTGGTGGCATTAAATGTTGCCAATTTTAAATTTAAGCAGCAATTGAGCATGGCATAATTAAAGGATTCAAAAACATCTTACTTTTTGAAAACAAAGTGGCTATTCTTACGTCTCTTGTAAGAATTTTTTATGGCTATTTTTACATCTTTTCTGGCTCTGAGTCTGGTACGGTCACGGATGCGCAGAAGGTGTCCTAGCTAGTTACGTTTGTTAGAAACGCATAAACGGGAAAACTATCTGATGAAAATCCTAGGCTAGTGTTGCTTGTATCCCTTGAAATATTTAGGCCTACTTGGCCAATCCCTTACCCTACCGTACGAAGTACTTCCTCTATTTTACCGTACATCTTAACGTACATCATCGCTGATTGGCTGAGACCTCCCCCTGCCGTATACGGTTAAATATCCACTTGGTCTTCGACTTCGTAAATTAAAACTATTATATTATTTTTATTTATTATAAGCCGAAAAAACACCAAAAAATGTTGCACTGTCAGTCACGCTTTACTGAGATTTAGATCATTTTATTAAGTCGATTAAATGTTTGAATTGAGCAATTATAATATCTATAATGAAAAATGATCATTATATTTTATTAAGATTTTCATACGTAAATTTGATCAATTAATATTAATATCTTGTTAAATAATGTAAAATTAAACCCACAGTACATAAATATTTAAAAGCTGAATGAATACTTTTCATGGTAATATGAAATGGTGACTTAATGACGTGAAAATATATCAGGCCAGATTGCTCCACTTTGAGTTGACCAAAGTTATTTTTTAGGTTCTGCAAATTATTTGAGGCATTGGAGAAGATGTCAAACAGAAGTACAACACATAATTGATACAAGTATAGACTCGGGGGACATTTCGTATGTGTCATCAGATGAAGTTTTAGAGATATTTGACAACAACTCCGCGAGTGCTGGAATTCCATCATCACATGTGTCTGAAACGTCCGGTTCTGAATCTGTCATTTTAGCTGAGATATCTGAACCTGTATTAAGTAGTGATGTACATCTTTCTGGGGTGTCTGGTTTTGATATATCGTCAGATAATATATCGTCCTCGGTTTTTGATGAATCCTACTTTGAGTACTCTTCTTCAGATTTTGAAGAAGCCAATAATGTTGATAATCCAGTAGAAGAACTAGACCTAAACAAAGATCTTGCTCATTGGGCTTGCATTAATAGGTGTACACGTGCATCTGTGAATAGTCTTCTCCAGATTTTACGGAAGCATGGACACGGTGACCTACCGAAAGATTGTCGTACATTGTTGAAAACAAAAAGGAAAGTGCCTACTACGAACATATGTGCTGGCACATATATTTATGTGGGTTTAGCAAAAGGAATTTTGAAGTATCTTTCAAAAAACAGTATTGTGGATGGTGAGGTCATTGGTCTGAACATTAACATTGATGGTTTGCCACTTTTTAAGTCAAGAAATGTACAGCTATGGCCAATACTTTGCGCATGTGATTCATCTTCACATCCATTTGTTGTTGCTGTATTTTGTGGAGAATCGAAACCAAGTAATATTGATGTATATTTAAATGATTTCATTGTAGAATTTAGTCACTTAAAAGAAACTGGTATCAATCATTGTAACAAGAATTACAGTGTTGTTATTAATTCCTTCATTTGTGATGCTCCCGCTCGAGCCTTTGTTAAATGCATTAAAGGTCATACAGGCTATTATTCATGTGAACGTTGCATTCTAAAAGGCAGGTCAGTCCAGCGAAGAATTGCATTTAATTCCACTGTTGCAAGACCACGGACTGATGAAGCATTTAATCAGCAAGCGTATCCTATTCACCAGGTAGGAAGGTCACCTCTGATTGATGCCGGTGTTTCATGTGTATATGGATTTTCATTGGATTATATGCACGTCGTTTGTCTGGGTGTTGTGAAGCGTCTATTAACATTTTTAACTACAGGTCCAAGACTATGCAAACTTTCAAAGTTGCAAGTTGAACGGATATCAAGTCAGTTGCGTGAACTGAATGGAAAATTACCGAGCGAATTTGCCAGGCAACCTAGGAGTTTAGTAGAACTGAAAAGATGGAAGGCTACAGAATTCCGTCAATTCTTGTTGTATACAGGACCATTAGTGCTCAAAAGTGTTCTTCCTCCTCCTGTTTATGAACATTTTCTGTGTTTATCTGTTGCTATTAGGATAATGCTTGAAAATGATGAGCATCTTAGAAATAGCTATTTGATATTTGCCAAAGAGCTTATGAAATGCTTCGTTCACAACTCCAAATTCTTCTATGGAAATTACTTTGCTGTATATAATGTGCATGCTCTGCTTCATTTACATGAAGATGTTAAAAATTTTAAATGTTCACTGCAGTCTGTGTCTGGGTTTCAGTATGAAAACTATTTGCAGATTTTAAAAACGACAGTAAGGAAATCACAAAACCCTGTTTCACAGGTTTATAAACGACTGGCTGAACTAGAGAGTGCATCAGCAACAATATCGAGAAAAGAAATTGGTACAACTTGCTCAGTGCGTGAAAAAGATAGTTGCTTTATCCTGGAAAATGGTAGTTATGCCATAATCAGAGAGAAAAGGGATGAACATTTTGTTTGTGACATTATAAGAAAACAATACACTGATGACTTCTTTAATTCTCCGTGTGAGTCAAAACAATTGGATATAGTGTATATAAGGAATTTTGAAAACATAAGAGGTAGACTGAGAAGACGACTCGTGGAAAGAGATGAATTTCAAAGAAAAGCCGTATTATTACCCTACAAAGAAGGCTTTGTACTATTTCCACTTCTACAAAACGTTAATTTCAAGACACAGTAATAATATAGTATGTATTTTGTAGCCATTTCACTGATTGAGTACAGTGTAAATGTTTTATAGGTCCCAATACAGTAAATACTTACTAGTGCACTCTATAGAGAATTAGATTGGTTCCTGTGTCTCCTTCAGCCAACCAAAATATAAAATTTTATGGGGCATGACCACCAAAAAAATATTTTTACATCATTTGACTGGACAACCTCCAAACAGTTATATTTTTCGATTTTTGTCTTTCCTTTCTATTGGAAGGCCTGGTGCATAACTTAGTTGGTTGGGGTATATTGAATGAATCATGTATCATTTTTCAGATGTGGGCACGTGTGTGTTGGAAAGAGGCAAGAAAAGATGTAGAACATGTTATACCCAATTCGTGGATTGAGAAAGAATTTGTTCGATGGCCACCTGGAGTAGATGCTGCAGAGCATATTGAGTCACTTGCAGTTCCAACAAAGAGGTGGAGAACTTTCCCATTGATAAAAGTCAAAATGGTGTCAGGTAACTAAAACTAAACATCATGGTTTATTTCTGTTTTTTATTATAGTTTTTTACTACAGCTCAACCTCAACAGTTTAGCTGACTGGCGGCTATATATTGGAAGTAGCTTATGAAGTTTTTGCCAAATATTAGAATATGCCTATGGTGACATCTGATGAAGTGGTGGACTATTGGGTATAATTGTTATCTAGAACTTAGAAGAGAATTTGAGACGTAACCATCAAAGCATAATTGATTTTACACTAACAGCCTAATTTTATAAGTTGATATTAAGAATAATCTTTTGAGAATCAGTTATTATCAATTTAAACTTAGATGATCGTCAAGCATGCAAAGATTTTGATGAGACAACAACGGATAGTGAACCGGCTAAATCATCCAAGGGACGTCCTTTTAAGAAACGTAGGCTGACAGAATTCATATCAGGTAATTGATTTTAAATTTAGTTGTATAATATCTCCCAGTGGTAGGTGACAGATTGTTGTACAGCTTCGCTCTTACCATTGCACAATAGCTTTTTTGATTTTTGAAATATTAGCCTCCGTGATGATTGTACAATAACTCAAAAGGAGGGCTTAAAGCATTCATGGAATTTTCAAGAATGTTATAATGCTTATCTTAAACAAGGTAATGGATTTCTATTTATGCCTAAACTCTGCCAAATACAATAAAAACCTTATTTTAGGCATGGAATATATAAGTTAAATTTCCACCACTTAAAATTATTTATGGCAGAGTCGCCCGGCACTCACGCCAAGCCGAAATCCCTTTCAAAGGGGCTGTACGTTTGTGGGCACAAAAAAAGAACCGAAGACTAAAAACAATTTAATCGAGCATTATAATTAAATAACAATTAACTGTCTCGATTATTTTTTCTTCACTTAACAACATTGTTATCTTACTCTGGCCATCACCCATGTGCATTGATTGTAAATAATAAATCTCATAAATTTAAATTTTTTTTTGTCAACATTTGCGGGGGTGGGGGGTTGTCATGGTACACAGCCTTCAATACCCGGCACTCACATGGTCCTGGGCAGAACCCTGTTATGGGACATGTTAGCTCCAATTCATAATGTTGGAGCTTCTTGGTAGAACATAATTTTATGCATTTTTGCCTTGTGATAGCGAAATGACCATCATTTTGTACTGTATTTTATTATAATGTGTACCTTGACCTCTCGACACATACATGTATAACTTGGGGGTAATTCTGTAATATAAGTTTTTTGTTAATTATATCTATAGATCTCGATAATGAAGATGGTGAAAATATTGGGGATGATGCAAGTGATGGAGAGAGCACTCATGGTGATGAATTAGGTTAGTAAAAGTTTGCCTTAAACTAATTGAAGTGTATCACTTTAACATGTACACCACTGATTTTGAGATCTGCATCATGTAGAAAAATAACACAATTCTGCAAAACTACAATTGTTAAACGTGTTTACCTGTATTTATCAATTGAAGCACTCTTATTTATAAAATGTATTATAATTTTAGGAAATCTCATGCCAATTCCTAATGCAAGCATTCTAATTGGAAGTTCGTCTCCAAAGCCGACGAAGTCTAGGTCCCAGGAGAGATCATGTTCAGATGCCTTTAATCAATCATGGTCGAATGCACTCACTCAGAGTCATAGATGTGCATCGCCACAACTTTTTGAAAGATCTGACTCGGACTCAGAATCTCAGATTAGATCTGCACAACCATCCACCAGTAGATCACGTATCCTGCCATCTGAACATGGATCACAGATTAGATCTCCACAGCCGTCCACCAGTAGATCAGGTATCCAGTCATCTGAACATGGATCACAGATTAGATCTCCACAACCATCCACCAGTAGATCACGTATCCCGCCATCTGAACATGGATCAAAGTATAGTAGTTCAGGGTCAACATATACTAGATCCGGATCCCCATCACCCGAAGAGTCACTCTTTCCATTGTCTGATGCTAGTAAGTGTAGAAAATGTTTTTATAATTTTCCAAATAGTTAGTATTGCAATGATTTCTTCAGAATGGTAGATATAGCTAATATTTTACACAAACCTATGCAGTTTGGGTTTCAATCATTGTCTGTTTGCCATCATTGGCTATGGTTCAAAACATAATCCGTGTCATTATGCCAATTATCTGGCTTCAGAATGTGTAGTTTTATCTAGAATGTAAATTTTCATGAGTACGTAACCAAAATATCCCTACCTTCAAACAACACTTTTTAACATCTTAATTTTTGTACTGCAGTTACATAAAAATATTTTTTACAGAATTCCAGAAGAAAGTATTATATCTCTTAACTGATGTAAGAAAACGGTTGGTTGTTATTAATAAAGAACCTGAAGCTTTTGATCTAGAAAGCATGGTTGGATTTAATGAGTTTGTAGAAGTAGAATCGTTTATTAAAGATAGAGAAAGACGGAAGATTCTTGTAAGTTTCTTATTAATCTCATCAAAGCTGATGTTGGATAAAAGGTTAAAGCCAATTTACTAATTATTAGATATAAATTATTTTTTAAAGTAGAATTTGCCATATCTGTGAAAAGTTTAGATTTAAGAGCATATGCTTCCATTCCAACTTGTTCGTCCCTATTTTTATGTATAGTGAAGGTATAATTTTATATTGAAAAAACAGTTATCACATGTGACTACCGAACTAGATAAAAATTAAAAAATTGTAATGTCTCCTAAGACGTTACCGATTTATTTGTTAGCCATATGTGCCTGAAAAATTCAATGTGTATAGGGTTTATGGTAAGGACTTAGAAAAAAACACTATTAGCGAAAATTTCCAGTGACCAAAAAATCTCAAAACAATCCAAAACCCATTCGAATATTCATTGCCACAATATGTTTACAATTTTATTTCAGTAAAAACCACCATTTCATTTCTTAACGAGGGCTTGATTCACCATTTATATAATTTTTCCCAGGCATCAACCAACTTTTAATAGTTAGATTTCTTTTTACTAGGTGGATAAGCTATCAAAAATTGGTGGAAACACAGTAAATGATTGCACATTGAAAGCAATGTCTAGGTAAGCCACAATGTAATTTTTTTTAGCTGAATGGTTTAAATAGTGATGAAAGTTCACTTTTATTTTTGAAATATTTATTCCATTTTGAAAAAAACAGCCAGATAGAAATCCTGCAAAGATTATTTACTTTTTTCAAGAGATGATAAAAATGGTGTTTATAAAATGACACTAAAATTGAATAACTCTAGTCTAAAGAAGAATGACTCTAATTCAGTTTAAGCTGACCCTGCAAAGTCATTGTAGGTATTAAATGTATATTAACTTGTATATGTTCATAGCCTACTGGTAGGTGTTGTACAGCCAGTTTATGTTGTGCACATACATTATGTATTAACCTAAATTGATAATTCTTACAGTGTCATGACTAATGAACTGATGTCCCAGTTTAGCATGAAGGGCAGTAGAGTAGGAAAAAAGTCCTTTGAGGAAACAAACATGTGCAAAGCCATTATAGGTAGGTTTATCAACTGTGTGGCTCAGCTAAGATGTGTAGTGGGGATTGGTGATGCTGTGAAGGAAAAATGGTTTTCATATACATATACAGTATTACTGTTAACATCTTTATTTGCAAGTTTCGGCAATGACAAGGTTTTGTCAACACCCCTTAAAATGTTCAGCCTTGAAGTCTGAACATTTAAACTTCCAAGTAGAGCAT
The DNA here is from genome assembly GCA_036873915.1 of Tubulanus ruber. NCBI lineage: Eukaryota > Metazoa > Nemertea > Palaeonemertea > Tubulaniformes > Tubulanidae > Tubulanus > Tubulanus ruber. The sequence continues at coordinate 2,310 of JAYJLZ010198058.1, read as the reverse complement.
ATATAAAATCCCACTATTTACAAATTAAAAGTAATAAAATATTTATTTCACTTAGCTTATGACATTGCTTTTAATTGTTGCTCAATCTGTTTTGCAGAGTGTGTTTTACGGCAGTTTAAAAAAGCAACACGTGCTGACATTTTGAAAGTTGTCGGAAACGTTTTAAAATATGCGCCCGATAGGAGAGGTGGAGGTGGAAGACAAAGAGTTCAACATCCTAACGATAATCTTGTCGACTGAATTTCTCGACTTCGAAAATGTTTTCAGTAAATTTTATGGAAATTTATATTGAAATTCATTTTTATTGTCCCATGAAGATGGTTTTACGGTGCATTAATCAAACTGAACTTATATTAGGTGCTTAATTCTGCAGTGGTCGAATCTTTGTTATTAAGGCAGGTGTTATTGTCCTGAAACATGTATAAGATAGGATTGTCCTTGAAAATTGTGTATTTTTTTTATACTTTCTTACAAGCCATTAATGTAATATTTTTTAAAATATACAGTTTAAGGTAGTCTGTATTTTGCCTAGGCACTAGTTATGTCTTGTCAATTTTGTATTGTCAGTTAGTAAAAAATTTCAAAAATTCTACGTAACAAACTAAAAACGTAACAAAATTTTTATAGCAATTAATAACGTCTCCTCAGTAGACACCTTGTTTTTGTGCATGTGCCTCGGCACTCTTAACTTACATGTATTTAGTTTAGATTCAGTATTCTTCAATTAGGATGTTAGATCATGGAGCCTACTGATTTTGGTCACCTAAACTTATCTTGATCTTTCTTATACTTGTACATGTATAAACATTTGACATGGGTGGACAAAATTTCATACACTTTTAACAACTTATGCTTCAGCGACAACTTTTTTGACTTTATTCTCTTATGCCTTGGCTGCCTTCCCTTGGGGAAACAAATGCGGTGATTACCACTTTCTAGTTATTTTATGTTGAAAAAAAGGTCAGAATCCTGTAAATTATTCATGATTGTGGTTGGTATTGGATATACCACAGAGTATGACAATGCAAAAGACGATTTTTCTTTGTGCAAAACATAGTTACAGCAAGTAGTACAGTAGACTAGGCTTAAATCCAATTAACTCGTTTTTTTATTACACTATTAAATACAATCTTATACAATTTTCACTGTATTGCTATGCGCTTGGTCGTATTATTTGTTATGCAAAAGAAATCAGTAATCTGTATAAATTAATCTCCCGAGGAGGGAGTGAATCACTGCCTATTATGCAACGTTATTTTTGTGCAAATTTTAACGATTTTTATTTTTATTAAATGCTTATATTTACCGGTTTTGAATTAAAACAGGTACTGTGGTAATTTTTTGGGTAAAAATGTAAAAACAAAAACCTATGGTCAAGACAGCTTCTGACTAAAGTTTTAGTTTTGAATATCCCTTCTTCTAATATAGTTTTAATGATCTAGGTTGGTATTAACAGTCCATCTATAATATTACTGATATTATATTCTAACGTACATGTAGTCAAACTTCTTTATAACGCCAATATTGGGAACTAAGTAATCTTGGCATTCTATTGAGGCTTAACTTTAATTGAAATGCATTTGATTGAGGCACACATTTGTAATTTTGAAAACGTTGGCGTTAATTAAGGCTGGCATCATAAAGGAGTGCGAGTGTTATATAGAAATTTTTGGTGGGAAGGAAAAGTTTCCTGGTCTGAAAATCCAGAAACAACATAATAGATTTCTTTAGCCTTAAACTTATTTATTTCAGAAAAGTAAAAAGCCTGGTAAACATATTGAAGGTTTTCTTTTGTTTTGATGTTTTTTTGATTTTAGTAAAATACTGAAGATTTTATTCAAGAAATTTTATGTAAATTTTAATAAAATAGTTTATTATAACGATATTGGTCTCTTGTATATTTGTTGACATCAGAAAGGATGAATTTGGGATAAAAATGGATTAATATGCTGATATTGTAACGACGTCGGAAAAGACGTAACTCTGACGAACACGTCATGGAAAAGACGTAACTCTGACCAACTCGTCATGGAAAAGACGTCGCGAAATGACGTCAAAAAAACTTTCATTCAATAACCAATTTACAACCGAAATCCAACGTCGCAATTGGTTTTGGTATGACGTCATTACAAGGTTGTGACGACGTCAATTGCCTGCTGGGTACATGTAATCGCGTTTTTGCTTTTATTTCACCTTAATCACAAAATATTGTAATTTGTGGCATACCAAATCGTGAACGTTTCACGTTTAGGCTGTCGAAAGTTCATATTCTCTTAATTCTTCCTAAAATTTTAATTTTAATACTCCCTT
>JAYJLZ010197947.1:0-10149 GCA_036873915.1 Tubulanus ruber | reverse complement strand
CTACAGCAACTGATAAGCTCAGATCTTTTATTGAGACTGGCCTGCTCCTGGTGGTATATAATATAGTATTTTTCAAGGAGGCACAGATTACATTTTTTGGTTTTATTTGAATATGCAGTCGTTCTATATATATATATATATACCGGTCGTACCAAACCAAGGAGAGAACATGATTGTATAATTACAGCCGTATCTTAAATTTAAATGATATCCTAAGTAATCAAACTGTGAAATTAAAACAAAACAATGATAATATGATGATTCAGCATTGTTAAATTAAAAGTGCTTCAATGGAAATATATGTACCCTTTAAATCTTGCTCGAGGTTATATTTTATAACGCAGATAAAATTTCAGACGCAGCTTTACGATATCGGATTCTCATAGAAACGATATTCACAGTACATAATATATATCGTTCATACATTGCTTTGTCAATTATTGATATAAGATAGTGTAAGGAGAATATATATATAACCTGTATCAACTGGCGTATTCTTCAATTGTTGCTGCTTTTATGACCAAAAAACTATTTATTCATTCGTGGATTAGAACGACATAAAACGCGTAAATTTTCTATGGAATTTATCTTCATTAGGTGGAACCTACAACCGATTCAAGTACCCGTAACGGCGGGTACCTGTGGTCCGTCTTGTACTGGTACTGCAGCAGAATGTTCTGTTACATACAGTCAACCAAACTACTGGACGGGTGAAAGTGAAAGTACTTACTACAACACAGTCAACAATTTAAACTCGTAAGTTCATGTTATTTTTATCGCACTATTGCACTTTCCATTATAATTATATTCCACAATTATTCTAGTAAATTTACTGATTTAGTGATTACTGGTCGGAAATATAGGCGCACATTTTGCTTCGTAGGATTTTCACAAATTAAGTGGAAACCTATTATACGAATTGTCACCACGAGGGAATCCTAGCCCATGTATTACCGTTCATGAATTCTTGGAGTAATACTCCAAGATGTATTCTACTCGAGTAATAACGTTTCATTTATATATCGCTTTCTCGGTTCGATTCGTGAAGGTAATGGCAATTTACCGCCTTCAACCACATCATTTACAAGAAATTTATGACGATCAAAACCTTTTTACGACTCTGGATTGCTACTTATAAAATTGTCCCAAACTTTGTTCTGAAATTTCTCGACTTCATTTTCTTTCTTGAAATAAGTCAGCATACTAATTACAGATATTTTTTAGTCTTCAAGTTGCTCAGCAACAGCAACAACAGACAGTCCAAACGGGAGAGGCAGTGGTAGCAATGCAACATCAGCATCAGCAGCAGCATCAGCAGCGTCAGCAGCTGAAACAGCACCAACAACATCACGTCTCACAGAAATCATCGAAGTAAGCTATTAAAGATAATTCAGATTATCGACGATTCTAGCATAAATTTTAGCATTAGATATATTTACTTTTTATAAAGGTTTCGCGATGGTTTAGTACGGCATAAAAACTTTCTAAGCCACCAAGTCCACTATGAATAACTTAAAACTACTTGTATTATAAAAAATATATTCGATTTCAAATCAGATTACCTCATCAATAAGAAAACTCTATAAAATGCTATTAAGTGTGCAACGCTTCAGTTCTTAATATGTTTTTTTCAGTATGGCTTCTGCAACCCAGTCTTATTATTCATCACAGACTACTAAGGTCTACATCGGCAATCTAAAAAGCAATGTCACTAAAGAAGATATTCACACTACGTTTTCAAAATTTGGTACTTTGCGTCATATATGGTTGGCCCACAATCCACCTGGATTCGCTTTCGTCGATTACACTACATCAAGGGACGCCAGGAAGTGCGTGCAGTCTATGAGAGGGCAATTCTTTTGCGGTCAGAAAATAAGAGTGGAATATTCAAATAGTTCCGGACCAAGGCGCAGGTTTCAATATTATCAACAACAGAATCAACAACAACAACAACAACAGAACCAACAACAACTGCAGCAAATTGGAGAAGAAACAATTCAAATACCACAACAAGCGTATCAAACTCAGTTCAAACCGAACGAGAATAACCACGGAAATAATACCGTAAACCGTAAATTCAATAACAATCATATTAATCAAATAAATCGTCCATCTGCAATGTTGCAGAATCGAGTATTTACTAAAAATAACATGCAAAGCTTTCAGCGACAAAATGTGGACAATCGCTCACGTAGGGATTTGTATATTATTGATAAGAATTGTCAAGAGTATCGTCAGTACCCTTCAAAGAACGCTGAAAATTCAATGAATGTAGATTACACCCAGGACGGATTTTACGCGGAACGTTCTGATGGAAATCTACTTTCACAGTCGCCAAGGAAATATGTGCCATCTCAGCTTTGTCGAAGGTAAAATTCGGCAGAAAACACAAAAACATAATTCACGTGGGAAGATTGGTACTGTTGTCGCACTCATGTATGAGCACTATACCTTGTGTAAATGTACTTCACTTCACACAAATTTCACGACGATAGTTCAAATACAAGCAGGTTAGTTTTTTTATACCCGTCACAAGGCACGGCACAGCTTTGGGGATTAAAGCATTTGCTAAATATATTAATAGTATTATGATATATGGCAGCTGTAAACTTTACAGATTTTTTGACGATTTGATGGATATTGAGTAGCAGTGTTCTTCGTAATCTAAAATGATGCCAGAGAGGTGCAACCTGCTAGATGACGCATAACTTCACTTCATGTTTACTTTATCCTATGACCAGTAGAGTTTGCGGGAGATATCTTGCTCAGATGTCTAACATGCTGATTTATCACGGACTAAATCCGGTAAATCGTTCACATAGAGAAATCTAGCACGGACTAACTTAGCCCGGGCCTGGTTCGATGTGTTTGGTCTTGCTAAATTATCACGGACCAATTTAACACGGACATTACGTCTGTGCAGGGAGGTGATCACCTCCCTGTCTGTGTGAACGTTGTATATATTAAACATTGTGTGCATACAACTACAAGTGTATGCTAATCATATTGGGCGTGGGCTTATTTCACATATCGATAGTAAGTAAAGCAATAGGGCCTATATATTTTCTTACAGTATAGTTTACATGGTCTAGTGGTGCGGATATGTGCTTAGTATTCTTCCGTCCCGTGTTTGTTCGCTTCCAGGTTCAGTCTAGGTATAAATGTAACAACGCCTGAACATATAATTACGAAAATTAACAGCCACATTTCCTTCACCACATTTCATGTGTGGATTTTTTTATGCTTCAACCTAATCATTAAGATAAGATTATTTGTTCATTGTTGTAGTAAAATGCAGACATGTTGCCAGCAATTTAATAAGAATAGGCATCATTCCTTCATATTCGAAACAGAACATTATGTTACAAGTTAGATTTAACGAAAATTCAATTATTTTAAGTTGGGAAATGAATTATATCTTTGAGAGAGTTGTTATTAATAAAGTTATCAAGGAATTAGGATTAAAGTCCGAGTCATGAATTTCGAGTCAATGGTTGTTTTTTTCAGATCACCTTCAGGCTCCAAACGGTCAGGCGATACTGGCGATGAACAATATTGGCAATCTCCAAGTGAAATTCTTAAGAAGAAGAAGAAAATAACATCACCTTTGATAATTGATAAAGATCCATATTGGCATTCGTCCAATTCAGGAAACCACAGCAGAAACAAACGTCGCTTGAGCCTGTCAACTTCGTCTAGTTACGGCTATGAACAGTCATCGACTCTTACAGAAAAACGACTTAGCGAGGGGTCTGGACATTCTTTAGCACAAGATCACTATTCGAGCATTCCAGTTAACAAATTAAGGAAAATACATAAATCTGTTTCAGGGCCTCTATACAGTGAAAGTATAATTGGTATGACAGCAAATCACTGCTATCGTCGCAAAAAGAAACGGAATAGATCACCAACTGGCTCTCCTACCTATCAAATTGAATCTCCAGTGGTCAATCTTAAGTTAAAAAAACCGTCGCCTTCTCCTGAAAGAGTACCTAGCGTTAAGCTAGCGCTTCAGAGACCCCTGTCTCTCTCCCCTGTTACCTCTCACAACTCTTTTAGCGCGTCATCCTGTGAGAGAAAACAAATTAAGCAAGACAAGGATTTCCGTTCTCCGCCATCAATTTCACCAGGATCTAGCGGAGATCTCTCCGAAGTTTCAGACTTTGAAGAAAAGCAATCACCACAAAGATGTGCATGGACACATAATCCTACATTATCTAAGACGAAAGATAAAATTCCAACTTTGGACATAAATAAGTCTAAAAAAATATTGAACCAGAAATCAAAATCTTGGATAAAGGAACGTGTTCCGCCCTTGCCAGATTTACCTCTATCGCCACCCCTTCCTCCACCCCTGCCTCCACCACCACCTCCAAGGGAACCTCCACCATTTAAAAGTAAGAAAAAAGACAAAAGACGTATGATTCATTCGCCTCCGCTTTCAGATGAAAGTGTTCTTCAGGCAAAGCTTTCAAAGAGTGTGTCCAGAAATTTTTCGAGTTCTCCAGAAAGAAGTCTGGAAAGAAGAGCAAGAGCACGAAGAAAGGCTGAGTTGCCTTTAGCTTATCAGAAGCGGGAGGCAAGTCCAACATCTGAAGATAATAATATTGATTGGACAAGACGGTACGTTTTGCAACAGAAGAAGCTGCAAAAGCAGCAGCTACCACAAACTCAGTCTCCCATAGTATCTCCGGATAGATCACCCTTCAAAAAAACTGATTTAGGACTTTCTTTTATGCGTCTGCCAAACAAATACGAAATACTCGAAGGTAATGTGCTGGACAAATGTGACAAGAATTCGAGACACAAGGAAAGGAAAAAGGAAGTAAAGGATCTTTCAAGACAATGCCAAAGTTGTTTGAATAATTCTCAAACCCAAGAAAAAGAGACTGCTGTTGAATACTGTGATGCCGAATTGTCTGAAATAACTAAAAAGATGCACAGACCACAGAGTCATAAACCTAAATCACATTCTCCTTTATCAAAGAGAAAAGGTAGTCATGTTGATGAAATATCTCAGAAGCATATAGACTTGTCACCATTCAAAAATAAAGTAATGGCCACCTCTCAGCATAAAATTCCTGTCTATGCTTCCTCGCCACCGCCAACATACCAGAAAGGCATGAAAGAGGAAATAAATGACAACATATACGAAGTTCATGGATTTTTACAGTCAAGCAGGCCCAACCGGACTAAAAGTAAGAAAAAAAGAAAATACATCAGCTCAGATGATTCAAACGAAGCGTCTCTAAACACTGATGGGTGTCAACAGCTTAGCCATTCTTCAATTCATGATGATGAAGAGTACATGATGCTATCAAGACAGCGATTAAAGCTTAAACAGCAACTGTCACGAGAACATCTATCCGCCTCTGAAATTTCAGATAGAAGTCGGTCTCTAGTTTCAGACAATAAGAGAAGTAAGACAGTTTGGCTTCCTCCATCACCAGTATCATCATCGATGAAGGATTTTGAATATAATCATATTCCAGAAAGCCAGTGCAGTAAACAAAACGTAGATTGTCAGTCTCAAAAAGCTGATATAATGGAAATAAAAAGTTGTAAGACCATACATCAAGAAATAAAGGAATCTAATTTGTCAGATGTTAATGAACCTAAACGAACAAAGTCACGTGATACACGCCTGGCAATAAAGAAAGAGTCAAAAGATCATCCAAAAAGCTTAACTTATGTAAAAAGCAGGTCACCATCAATTGAGTCGAGGCACTCAAAGCGATCAAAACATTCACAGCCATCGAAAAATCACCAGGAAACCAAGTCAGCGATATCGTTGAACAACACTAAGGACGTAGAGGAAGCATTATCCAACCAAGATTTGTCTATTACTAGTAATTCACGAGTAAATCAAAAGAGAAAAAAGGATAATTTTACGAAGCTAGAAAATAAAAGCGAATCATATGAACAAAAGACCATTGAAGATCGTAAACAGCATTCAAAGAACAGAAATAGAATTAATAAAGATAATCGAAGGCGGTCTGAGGGAAAATCCAGTGAAAAACCTTTTTCTGACATTGGCGAATATGAAGGAAGGAACAAGTCCATAGCTACCATAGATGATATTTCTGTATCAGATACAAACCAAGAAGATCAATTTGAACTGAAGGTAGATTCATCAATAATTATCAAATCCGTTACTCAAGATGAAAACAACATAGAAAACCACACAGAGACCACTTTACAGAATGAAGGTAAAGAATCTTTAAAAACAAGTCATATTGGGGATGTCTTCGAAAGTGCAATTGGGGATGTCTTCGTTAGTGCACAAAATATTAACAAGTCTTATGCAGAAGATGAAAGTGAAATTAACTCATTAAAGTTAACTAAAAAGGTAAAAAAACAAAAAGAGAAAAAGGAAAACAAAGTGAAAAGAACGGAATCTGTCTCTAAAAAGAAGAAAAAGAAAAAATTAAAAACCAGTTCTCAAAGCAATTGTAAACTATTAGATAGCGTAATAGGTAACAATGAAGAAATGCCACTAAATAGCACCTTAACAAAACTAAAAGACAAAAAGCAAAATAGAGAGAAGAAACGTAACAATTCAGAAGGAGAAAGAAACTGCTACTCGCGTAGCTCGCGAAAAGAAGGAAATCAAACATCCGCAAAAGAAGAGATTAAAGATAAAGATATAATAAAGCCAATCCAAATGTCTTCACCTTCTGCTTTTGGTGACCCTATTATTGTTAACTGTAGTCCGTATGTACCAGAACATGTGACAGAAAACCCATATATGAAATATGAGGCAATAAATGAATCTCCCGATTTATATAATTCAAAAACATCCTTGAGAGATAAAACTGATATCTCGTCACCCGAACCATCTTTATATAGTCGACCACAATCAGTGTCACCACGATGGCAAGACATATCAACATGGGAAGCCACTAATCCAATGGATGATTTCGTCGATCTTATACAAATTGGCACTATTGAGGTACAGCTTGAAACGGAAGCCGAACCTTGTATGAATGCAAGTAGTTCAATAGTTTCAGAACTCAAATATGAAGAAACAATGCTTAACAACCATGATGATGATAAAAAAACAGATATCTGTATTTCTGATGTTACCACCGAACAGACATGTGCTACAGTGTTATCTGAAAGTATGTTAGATGTTGTTAGAACATCGCAGAAAAATGTAGAGAATCCAGCTGAAGTGATGTTAAAAATTGACAGTACTAAAACAGAGGAATTGTCAGTTCATCAGTCAACTACAATTGATCAATTGACACCTTTGTCAGACAATATTCCAATCACTGGTGACTTGAGCCACGACCCTCTCGTACCATCTGTTTATATGAACGAAATAAATGACCAATTATCTCCGGCAAGTGGACCTAGCAGAACACCATCACCATTTTGTAAAACTTCAATAGCTTGGCCAACAGAAAGTAAGGAATGTGAGAGTTTATCGCCTGTTTGCAAAAATTCAATAACTTGGCTTGCAGAAAGAAAGGAATGTGAGAGTAGAGGCATAATCGTGACAAGTTCACTAGAGTTAATCACACCAGAAGAGTCCATGCCTCATCAAACATCATCACCTAGTCGAGAAGTACATGAACGCAAATTGAAAAATGCCGATTTGATGAGAGAACCTGACAATATACAGGCTGATTCTATTTCTATGGAAGATAAAAATGAAGTGGCAAACCATATGATAACAGAAGAATTTACAACTTCTATTATAATGCTTCCAGATGAAACAAAAGATAAGACAATAAATGAAGACTCAAATTACGAAGTAAGAAACGTTAAGGAGAATAACATCTTAGATACTGTTAACCACGTCGCAGCGTCTTATACAGACGATATTTCAGATCCTGCAGAGGACGAAATTTCAAAGGACGACCAAGATGACAAAATGTCAGTGGCTTCAAAGACACAATCCTCCAGTGGTTTTCAACAACTAATCAATCTAGAAGAAAATATGTCTGGTTCTCCTGAAGAAACATCAAGACAAACGTTACACTCTACAACAACTTTTGCAGTTATGGATAATGAACTAAAGGTAGCGTCTGTATGTAGGTCACGTTCACCATCTCCCGACTCGCAATCAGACGTCAGTTGTTGCTGTTCGATACGCTCTAGTTGGTCCGAGTCTTCATATCCTCCATCCAGAAGTTTATCTCCAGCACAATCACAATTTATCAGTCAGAGTGAACCGTTGAAAAGAGAAAAGCAACAGTCTGTCACTGAAAATTGCGATGATGACGTAGTTACTCAAAGTAATAATTTCAACGACACGCGTGATAATGTAACTATGCATTCTAAAAAAAGTAAATTTCCAGACGATATGTTCTCTAAGCTCCAAAAAGCATTAAGAGTAAAACCGGAATCTAAACTTATAAACAAGTATGTAAAACGATGTCAAAAACCACAAGAAGAAAATAAAGAACTCGGCAAACCCCCTCATCTTAGTCCAAAAAATAATGAAAATTGTTGTAAAATGGAAGCTACTATAAGTACAATAGAGATCCATGCTACGACGGCCACTGAAGATGAGAAGGGAGGTTGCGAAGAAGATGTAAAATCTAGTTTCAGATCTGATTCAGATGAAATTCAAAGTGATCCAATACTTGCAAATGTTATTTGCAACGAGAGTGGGCACTTCACATCTCACCATGTAAATGAAGAAACAAGAACTTCATTTGTAAATTCAGCACAATCACCTGTTGCGGGTATGGAGGATAATGATGATTCTAATTTAGGTCAAAATATGCAGCCCGCTTCGCCCAATTACGAGGACTTCACAACTCTAGCTAAATTCACATCATCGCCTGAAGAGAAACATTGGTCGTCGGATGAAGACAGTGATAGTAGTACGAGCAGTAGCAGCAGCAGCAGCAGTAGTAGTAGTAGCAGCGGTAGCAGTAGCAGCGGTAGCAGTAGTAGCACGAGCAGTACTAGTAGCAGTAGCAGTAAAACCAATAGCAGTAACTCATCTTCATCATCATCCAATCCGACTTCAAAACCGCAACCTAGTATCCAGGCTGACAAAAGTTACGATAGTTTTAAAATTAGATCATGTAGAGATTCTGAAATCCATTTTAGGGCAGATGCACATCCTATCAAACCAAAATCAACAACTGCATCTATAAAATCACTGGGTTCATCTTCTATGATTCGAAGTGACAGAACGTTGGATACGAAACGAAGAACAACATCTACAACAAGCGCTAGTAATCTAAATTATCCCTCGACAAGAAAAGATACAGGAAACAATAACGTTTCACAAAAAAGTTCAAAATCTAGATCAACTGACCACAGAGACATAAAAATTAATGACAAACATAGATTACCTCAAAGTACAGACAAGGCATCGCCTTCAAAATCACAGTATACAAAAAAGACTCATGCGTCATCCAACTCAAGATATTATCAGAGTTATTCATCTAAAAAAAGTCGTAGCCCGTATCGCGGAACATCCCCTATAGAAGATGGCGAAATTGTGTCCGACAGCAGTCATGGTCGGTCACCAAGACAGGCATCTTTTAAAATGCCTGGCCCTGTCTTTAAATCCAGATCTTCCTCATCTGAAAGTGATAGCAGTGATCAACCACGCTTTCACAAAAGATCTTGGAATAAGTCTCATTCGAAAAAGCAACAATTGAACGAAACTGCTGGGAAAAAGAAGCATCACAGTAAAAATACACATAAAGAACAACATAGAGAACAACATAGAGAACAACATAGAGAACAACATAGAGAAACACATAAAGAATCCCATAAAGAAAGTAGGAGTGTTGCCCAAGACATCTATCCACTCTTGTCCACATCAGATGACGATGAAAGTGACCAAATGACGTCATTATTAACAAAAAACAGGTACCGTACTCCACATTACTTTTTCCAATTAATATGTTTATGTTTCCTCCATATCTAATGGACAACATGATCCAACCAAATTGTTATGGAGCAGGAGTAGAGCATAATGCACCCAACCTGGTTTCGTTGTCTCGATGAAGAGCATCACTAGAGTTATCGGTATATCAAGTGTAATGCTATAATATATCAAGACAACGAGTACCACTGTTTTTTGACGCCTCATAAGAATTAACGAAAATAACATATGACCATAATAACGAAACATAGTCATATAGGTTCGGGTTGAGGATATCGAAGTGTTATACG
>JAYJLZ010197836.1:0-10152 GCA_036873915.1 Tubulanus ruber | reverse complement strand
TATGCACTTTTGACGCATGTCATGTGACATACTTCTGACCAATTAAATACCAGGAAATTTAGTAAGTATATAATAATAATAATTTACACAGTTTTTAAACGTTTTTCAAGTCTGCAATTATAGTCGCCATTATCAATGAAAAAAAAACTAATTTCCTTTTGTTTCGTGTCATACTTTGTAGAACCTTAGAATTTGTTCAATCTCCGGAATGCCTGTTCACAAGATTCAGTGTTTGTTTGGAGAATTTCATCCAAATGGGGATGATCAGTATCCGAGAGTATAGTAGGATGCTGTTCAGGGATATGTCCTTCCACCGGTTCAGAATCCATACCTGGATCTAATGCACTATTCTATAGTGTGAGAGGCAATCCGCAACTACCAAATCGACATTGCCATCCATATAATACATCACTAAGACACCTTCAGGTGAGGAGTTTTTGGCATTCGTTTTGACAACATTCTTTAGGTTGATTGTCATTGTGTTATATCGCTGGTACCTCATCAATAGAATGATTGGATGTATATAGGAAAATATGTAATAATACAACACGGATACATTTCATTGAACTACCTTCTTTATTCTCCTTCTTTCACACACTCTCACCTGGCGGCAGCACCGTCCAGTCATACACAAGGACACAACACATTGGCGAAGTTCTCGCAAAAAAAATTGATCGTGACGTCGAAATTTAATTTTTGTTTGTCCGACACTGAAATGTATTACTTCATTACGTGCGCAATCTAAAACAGATGGTTGCGCCGTTCAAAATCACTGTGTGTTCACGTTTCTTGATAGGCATGATCTTTATCCTACCAAAATCGTACACAAACTCTCGATAGACGTTGAGACGTTGGCATAACTCGACAGTTTAGACGCATTTAACTGCACCATGCGGACTATGTTCAGTCTGATCTGGTGTATGTACAGTTTGATCTGGTGTAGGTTGTACTCTTGATGAAGTCACACCATCCACTACAATCATAGTCACATCTTGTTTGCAATCAATCAGATTTTGCGAGACTTTATCTGATTTTAATTTAAACATTTTTATCCCAGGACATGTATATGTGAGGAACATGGCTGCCGTTTCATGAGGACATAAAACTGTTTCGTTTATGTGGAGGAATTTTATAATGTCTTCTTCACATTGTAACATGTGTTGTTCTGTCCACTTTGTGGTAATGTAAAATTGAAGTTTATTTATGATTGCATTATCACCAGATCACACTGTGTCGAGAAATATTCGATGAAGTGTTGAGGCACTGCAAGAATATATAGATGTTTATTAAGGGAATAGACCAATGGTCCTTAATTCCAAATCGTTTACAAAAATATTTCAAAAACAAAAGAAGGAAAGAAATAATACAATAATAATATTGAAAATAAAAATAAATAGAAAGAATACTGCAACTCTAACCCGACAGTATATTTGAAACGTACACATATACAATACATATACAATACATAAATAACTCGGTGTTGATTACTATACATCCTACAATATAATACTATGAAATTCTCACAGTTTAAGCGGTTGTCTCGTTAGCTCAATCGGTAGAGCAGCCGACATGTAATCGGAAGGTCCGGGTTCGTATCCCGGACGAGGCAAAAACCAGCTTTTCTGTGAGAATTTACTTGTCATAATATATCTATAATTCTTATGTGTAGTAGTTTGTTGTGTTGTGAGCCCAGAGTTACTTGGGCCGAATTCGAACTGGTCATTGCTTCTGTCAGTTTCGCTGGAGACGGGGTAAGAGTGTTCAAATCAATTGTTACCAAATTACGCTCGGTGTTGTTTGGTGAATTTGATAATTCTGTCGCGCAAAGACTCAGACCTAATATTGATAGTTGTCGACAGGAACGACCTCTAAGAACTTTATAACTATTGTATCAGTAGAAGTAAATGAAGAACTCTTTATTAACACAAAGTATACATATATATATATATAAACATCAGTACCGCGTAACCACAACACAACGACAATACAGGGTAACCACAACACAACGACCCGACAATACAGTCACAATCACAATCACTACACATGACTACACATAATTTATATACACAAACAACGACTAAGGTTTTAACGGCAATCATGACGAAAGTCGTGACAAATTCATCGACTGATAATGTAGATGGTAGCTGATCCGGTAATACTACTACCAAAGCTGGTTCGACTTGTTTAATATCCGTGTTGAAATCCATTAGTAATTCTTTTGAACAATGTGCACGAGGTTCATCGTTTGTGGTCGATTGTTATCTACGATCCGTTCGCAGGTCATGGGTCGCAGGTCATGGGGTCGTGTTACTATATAAACAACTGGGATTATTATCATAAGTCAAGTTGCGCTTTTTAGAGGTTTTACGTGTCATTTTAGAATCTTTCATATAAGGTATGGTTAGAGGAGTATGACCTTCCACTCGGTTAAGAGGATGCACGATACGGATCTGCAAGGTGATTCCGAGATAATTTCATCAATTCCTCATTACTTGGTGTTCGGTCATCTCCAGGGGTATGGTCTTTTTTGGTAACATTATGAACTTTAGAAAGCAAGGCAGCGTTACTGGTAGTCATGTAAGTGCCATTTAAAAGGGCCGTTGTTAAAAGTTGTTGATGTTTTTTATCATCAGAATTCCAGTCCCTGTCCCAGATTATTTTAAAAGCGTCAACATATGCAGTACCATATTATTAAGGGCATCTCGAACGTCATACCTATAGTACAACATAGCGCCATCATCGATTCTTCATCGTCTGTTAAATCAGGGTGGTGAAATAATTTTACCTCCCTGGTTCAATTGGGTAGAAATCCTGACATGCACTGCTATCTAGCGGCATTCCATACAACATTTATTTGTGTATGTTTAAGACATGAAATATATCGACGAGTACCACCGTTCCACTTTACAAATAAGCCGCTTCATTCCCACCATTACTTGCCAATCGCAATAGAAACTGGTGCAGTTCACAACCACGGTCATATCCAACATACCTTAGAAAGCTTTTTAATTCCGATTTAACGTATACTTCTTGCAAAAACAAAAATGCCTGAGTAATACTCTCCGACTCGGCGAGGTGTACATTTCTTTCATCTGAACTATTATACCGCATGGCTTTATAATAGCCACTTGTTGACGCATAGAATTTATTGACGTTTTTTAACTTTATCCCTTATTTGTTGGTTTACCATTCTGATGAGAGTGATTGAGTGATTTATTGATAATGGTTAATAGAGAGTTGAATAGACGATAGACATCAGAATAGAGAATAGTTAACGTTCGAGTGAATAGAGAGTTGAATAGACGATAGACATTAGAATAGAGAATAGTTAACGATCGAGTGAATAGACACGATAGTGAGGCGAATTATTGAGTATTGTGAATAGAGAGTTGAATAGAGGGTAGACATCAGAATAGAGAATAGTTAACGTTCGAGTGAATAGAGAGTTGAAAAGAGAATAGTTAACGATCGAGTGAATAGACACGATAGTGAGGAGAATTATTGAGTATTGTGAATAGAGAGTTGAATAGAGGGTAGACATCAGAATAGAGAACATTTGTCTATTGTCAGATATCGCACCTAAATGGAGATCAGCAGTTAAAATCCCAATATTTTTACGATTCAGGCGCTGCTCCACATCTGCATCATGAGATCAATTAAAGAGAATGAGTCGGTGTTTATTTAGTGTTAATCAATAATATTATTGGAAATTTTTTTGCTTCAAATTATGTTAAGAGTGTATTTCAGACAATTTCCCCCAAAAAATGTTTCACTGCAGAAAGAAATTTTTAAGCGCCCAAAAATTTCAATTTTTGGGTTACCTCCTCCAATTATGCACCAAACCATAAGTAATAGAAATTCGATATCATGACATCTCAATGTCAGCTATATAGTGCCGTAAATACCGGCTAGAGGGCTATTATCACTTGTAGAGCTCATTTAATTTTTTACCAGTTCTTTAATTTGAGCACCATAGTTGTTGGCTGCCAGGAGTGGAAATATTAGTAATATAATTAGAAGTTATTTGAAAGTGCAAAATACGGTTCAATTTGTCTGTAGATAATCTTCAAGGTGCATAAAAAAAAATCAAAAAAATGACTAGTTATTTAAGACATGACGTTTCGGCCTTTTAGCCTTCATTGCAAAGTGACAACGAAACAGTTAAACTTTAAAAATGCAGTTGGTTGTCTGCAGTTGGTTGTCAGGTTAACCCATGTAACTAGGTTTCAAATAACGAACAGGATACGCGTACGGCACCGTGATGCGAATACGACAGCCAACTGCGCGCATGCGCAGCTAGACTAGATTTGTCAATTGAAAACACAGAAATTTCTGAAAGCATCCAGTTTATTTGTTTAATAGAATTCATTTACAATTGAATTATTAGAATTTGCACGTGCAAGGAGCCAGCAGTTATCAATTTCAAAGTCACGGGGTTATTCTACAATGTAATTTGTTGACTGAACTTCAGAAAAATTATTACAAAAATCTTAAGCCTACAGAGCACATGAGAAACAAAATTCTCTTCAAGCTAAATTACTATAGCAG
The DNA here is from genome assembly GCA_036873915.1 of Tubulanus ruber. Lineage (NCBI taxonomy): Eukaryota > Metazoa > Nemertea > Palaeonemertea > Tubulaniformes > Tubulanidae > Tubulanus > Tubulanus ruber. Next base: position 5,604 of record JAYJLZ010197836.1, on the reverse strand, counting down.
TCAGCAGTTATTACAAAATATAAACATGAGGTAGGAACTTTACAACTAATAAGTTACGAATTAGCTAACCTAGAAACAATTTAACACTTGTAATATTCTAAATGCAGGATCAACCAATTAACCTCAGTTTCATGCAGAACAAGAATTATCTTTATGACACAATCAGATTTTACACAGAAATGAAAATAATATAGAGCACGAAAATAAACTTTATCCTTGTTAATTTTAACTTCAACTAGTACTACAAATCTGTAATAGTTGGCAGCTCTGTAATAATTTTATTTACTTGTACTGTAACATTTACGGCAGATCCAATATATCTTCTTTAGAGGTTTGACCGGGTTCACTATTGTCATACTTCGGTTCGACGATTAGACAATAGGACCCGATCCAAACCACGTCTTTTGCAGTTAAGTAATGGTCAGTTTCTTGTGACGTTTTAGATTTTATCCAAAAACATCCATCGTCATTAGTGTCACTAATAATATTTAAATTACTACGTTATGTAATTAGATAGGAATTTTTTGTAGGTGATAAACATTTAAATATTTAGGCATTGTAATGCACTTCATTTATAAGTGGAACTGACCTTTAACAGATTTAGAAAGACTGACATTATCGTTCTCTTCCAAAACTTCACATAATGGTATAGGAAGCATATAAAAATGACTTATGAAAGCAGTATAAATTTTTTAGATGTTAATACACATAATGTAGAAAATAAAAAAGTTTACATAATATACGGAATAGATGCGATCCAATATGGTTAAATAGTTTTACAAAAATTACCTCATAAAAGTATCTTCCTCTCTATTTAAACCATTTAGATTAGGATAGATTGATCCTAGTTTAGTAATATATTGGGATTCTTGAGGTCAGGGGGTGGTTACATGGCAAGATTGTAAGACGAGTACTGAAACTGTCATTAATATTATGACCTTAACTATTAAAATGAGCCGCGACACTGTTGTAAGGTGTTTTTTGCATGCTTCGTTGACGATTTTGCAACTGGCCAATATTGTTGCTAAGTGAAAAGAAAAATTATAATTTAACTGGTTTTAAAAAAAATGAAGACATCTTTACAAGCTACTTATTAAATATAAATAAGGCAAAACGCAATAGTTGTGATGATATGGCAGAACATTAGGTAAGATACTTTTTTATTTTCATACAAAAGAACTATTTCTGTATTTCTAGCGTGTTTTTTAGTGTGTAATGCACAAAATCTGGTACACGGTCTGCTAGGTTGCATTTATCGTGTGCGGCGCCTCAATATTCTCCTGTCATATGACTGTGGTCTCTCACTTAAACAACTTCAGGAAAGAAAGCCTTTTCACATTATATGACAACATTTTGCTTCAGCGTGCGTTTTGTTATTAATTTCTGCCATAACTAATGGTTACGGATGTTTATATTTATTAAGTAGTATCTCGTCAGCTTCTTCAAAGAGATTTACTAATAGGTTCTCACACCTTTCTATCACAATGTCTTTTGAATATGACTCGTCTAGTCCGTTTAATTTATATGCATATCCGCATGGAACATGCTTCTCGGTTTTGTCGGTTGAAGATACATCTGGATGGCGTGTGCATGAATTAATACTAGTATTGACTACAGGTACTTTCAGTTTCTTTCTATGTTCTTTGAATTATAAAGTTGCATCTTCACTTTCAGGCATTTTAATCCCCCGCGTACCATGCATGCTCTTTGCTGAATTGTACATGTTTGTTCAATATTTCTTGTGTTGAACAGCAGTAAAGACGGTATTTACAGAAATACGATGCCGCTTTTCTCTTCTTTTGATGCGATATTAAAATCTTTCCAGGTTTCAAATCAAACAGAAGTGATTTTCATCGTGTATTAGTGTAGTAAATCGACATGTGTATCATGAGTCGAACACATTTATTGAAATAGAGTTAATACTCTCAAATCTATTTATCTGATGTAGTACTACTGGATATTCAATACCTTGCAATGTAAGCTCATGCTCATATTGTCTGTATTGATTTGAATTAGTCGGATCACGCATGGAGGTATATCTAGTTTATACCTCCATAGATCACGTAACTTAAACACTTGCTGTCATTGTTGCGTATGTTTTATACCGATTGAGAATATCTCAACCGCATACATGGAATGTGTATATATGAACCATCATTTAGGGGATGAATCTCATAAATAGCCAGCCGGTGCCATCAGTATTATTAGTGATTTTCTCACGTGCAGTGTTATAGTCATCAAAATCTAAACTGTTAAAACAGGTTTTCATAGCACTATTGAAATATGCTTTTTTTAAATTCATCACTCTTTCTCTGTGAACAACTCTACTTTAGCTGACAAATACCACGACAAATTACCATCGCAGGTTAATTTTTTGCTTTTATTCGAGCTTTTACACTTTGTAACGCAATTCGCAATCGGTATTTATGAAACATACATGGACGCATTTCCATAAGTTCAGGAGCATCAATAACAAAGTTTATATGGTTAAGCTTAGCCCATGAGTAAGCATTAATCGTTAACCCACCATCTTTGATGGTATAAGTCTATCTCAATTTTTCGGAACCACATAACATGCGACTCGTCCATAACTATTGAAAACTGAAATATATCGATTCCTTTCCACGTGGACTGAAAAATGTTCATTTGATTTTCCTAAGCGGATTGAATTGCATTTTCAATCTCGGACATGTTGTAAATCATATGTGTCCATTCTTGAAGATCTAAAAACACACCTGACTTCGTCAGGAAACGTTCACCGTCATCGGTATATTCCTATGCTCCGATATCAATTAGTTTTTCTGGGGTCGTAAAGATGTGGTTCTGGTGATCATCCCCGAATTAATTAAATTATCGAAATATCCAGTTCTTCGCTTCTTCGGCTTCGTTGGAGCAAGTGGAAAGATGAATCTTTTTGCAGAGCGAGGTGGAGTTGTTGAAGTCATGATGTACAGTCAGTGAATGATGTTCCTCAGAAATATATCATGTTATTTAAGAACCTGTGTAATTTAATTTAATATTTTTTTCGTACATTTAAGTACAATTACACATATACATAATGTGAAGAACAATAGCTATTTATTTAAAATTCTCAGACAACGAGTTTGGTCACTGTTTCTATCTACGGATAATTGTGTTTCCGTTTGTTCGCCCAGGGGAACCTCCATAAATTATCTGCAATTACATTGGAGTTGTTTCCCGATATCGTGTTTGGTCGAACAGGGAATAGTGCTAGTCTTTCAGCCTACAAATGTCGTGAACATTGATACTCGCGTAAATATGCATATGATTTTTTTTTCATGATGTAAAGGACATTGTCGGAAATTTAATAAACAGCTTCGAGTTTTCGGTAATTCTAGTTTTAAATCTACTGCATACTGGAGATGGCTCCATCTATTGATAGATTGCTACTTCTTCAAGCTCCAACGATTGAAAGTGGGTATTGCGAAAGTTCACCATAGGGATGATCGCATGGGTAATGTGACTCAATGTTTGGTCTCTGACGATATTCTGTTCATGGCGGACCACGTTCCAAAGGCAGGCCCTTTCCGCGCCATCTCCCAAAACCCCAATGGACATTTGAAAAAACCAGGCTATGGCTTAGATAACTATGCCCTCCGCCCATACGTTCCGTTGCATCATCCCTTGAATGAACTGCAGCTAATGCGGCCTACACGATGCACATAACCCCGAAAAAAGTGCACGAGCATTGGTCTGCAATTTTTTGACACGCAGGAGGAACTGTATCTGGGCTACGCGTCCCACAGAATGTCCACCAAATAATCGCACACTGGTTGACCTGCGATTTGACGGAGTATATGCGCATCCTGCACTACCATTTACGCTCGGCTGCGTAGCATTCGGAAATGGACGGGGTTCGTCATTCCCTTCAACCACGGCCCAGAAGAAGCAACTACCGTCACTTGAACCGCCTGGTCAGCTTTTCTTCCGGGGTTTCTAGACGTGGAGGCTGAAATATAACGTGAATTACTGAAATTGACATTTTTCTTTTTTGTCTAACCTTTCTGAAATTTTTTCTCTTTTCTATAACTTTTCATTCCGTCATTCGTCGTTTAATGTCAATCGTTTGTTTTACTAAACCCTTTAAGGTCCCAAGAAAATCTTGTCATTTTTGTCGATTGAGATCTAGAAGGATTTATTATCGAACACAGATGTTCAATAATAACATCTGAATAAAGAGACTACCGGGGTACTTATAATCAGACGTCTGTGGTCATCTTCCTCTCTGGCTTTAATTCAGCCTTAAACTCATCGGAATCTTGAGCTGGTATCAATTTCGTCCAGAACCGACTCAAAATGTTTTTCTTTTGTACTATTCACCTTTACTTGCTATGTACTACAGGGCTCGAAATTTATTTGTTTGATCAAAGGACAAAATTTTAGGGACCGCAAGAGGTCAAACAATATAAGTTAATGACTCCAAAGATGATATTTAGTCAATCGACAAGCCAAAGATAGAAAATCCATCCAGAATCCAAGAAGCAGAATCCTCTCAGATTGAACGACACAGAGTCTTTATATGTACATATATTATCAGCGATTACAATGTTCTCTTAAACCGTTTAAGACTGGGCCCATCTTCTGTGTTTAGTAACAAAAGTATTTAGATTTATTTATACAAGACATAATTGCACAGACTTAGTTAAACACGAATGATAAGAATTAAATCCATATTTGACAGTATAAATCATAATAAATCATGATAATACATATATTATATTATAGTTTTACTAACTTAGTATTGTCTATTGTTTTCTATATCGCTGTTTGTTTTATGGAACGTAACCCTCTGAATATACTGATTTATACTGTTTACGCTATTTTGCTATTTTATGTTAATTATTACTAATTATTTTAAAATAAACAGTTCACAACTCGAGGTCCACATTCCAGTCTGAGCATTTAAAAAATGTTAAAACAATATATGATTTCTTATTTCACACTCTTTTCTCGTGGCTGTACTGCAGTGTCATGTTTGCCTCCTTTCAAACACAGGGTAACTAAATATTTATTAATTCATCAATTCAAATATGGTGTATAATACTTTTACATAGTAAACGATAAATTAAACACAATGTGAAATAGTAGAGCATTGATTTCCCCTGAATGGGCTATGGGGAATAATTCCGGGGAGACTTTTGACCTAGAAAACATACGATCAAGAGAATTCTGGAGTTACCTGGCTGCTGATTTTGTTGCCACTTATTTTCTAGGTCCCCGACGTTTCCTCCCGCTCCTTCCACCATCTTGTACAGCGTCTGGTATGCCTCTCCCAGATTTTCGGTTATCAGCTTTCACTTCCGCTTTCGTAGCCGGAACTTCTTCATGGCAGAGATGACTGCTCCTGTCAACTCTACCCCCCCAGGGGAATAAAGTATTGCAGACAGTGCTCGGCTAATCTGTCAGGACAAGGGACGTCCACTTCCTCACCAGTCACCAGTAGTTTCATTAGATAAATGAACACTGAACTCACCAACACTCTCTTCCTCTCTTCCTCTCTCGCTTCCCTTCTTCTGCATTCTCTACCACAAGGAAATCCATGGTTTCTACCTGCATGAATAAATATGAAAAGTAGTATACCAA
>JAYJLZ010197614.1:0-10156 GCA_036873915.1 Tubulanus ruber | reverse complement strand
AATTTCAAACACAAAAAATAGTGACGCCGATACATAGAAATTGTGCCAGATTTCAACTAAAAATTAATCTCACCAGAATTTCATCTAGAACTAAAGGAATTTCGACTTTCATTACAGCTCGCTCCAATTCACCTTCAAGGATAGAGTAGATTTCAATCTGAAATTATTTATATTTTCAATAAAGTCATCGAAGAACTGCGAGTTGGGAGCAATATTATCCGTGCATCTAAGATCTGATTTATTTCCACCGAGAAAATTTCTTTTATTTTAAAAATCAGTTCCATTAGAAAATTGTTCCGGATAATCCGAAATTTAATATGTCGTATAATACGACATTTTGAATAGAGCGAATAATGAATTCGCAAATAATGAATTTATGTGTCAAAAAGCCACAGAAAATATTTGATATACCGTACTGCAATTCAAAATAATCTCCCAGTAAGTCGAGCAATAAAAAAATGCGTTAAGTTACGATAGTAGTGAAAACACTCGAGTCATTTCTTAAAGATTATGGAAGCAATGCTATTGACTTGTCACAATAACGTAAATAATAAATTGAGATATTAATTGCCCCCTGCGAAAATAGATAAAAAACAATGAATGCGAGGAATTGCTAGATCACAGAACTAGGAGTGTGCATGGCGTCCCCTTGTTCTTATAAGCAATATTACCAGGAAATTGCTTTTCCCCTTTTAGTTGTATTAGCCAGAGGCGTTATCGTTGTCGTATATTCGGACTTGAGAACATTTGAGAGACTGTGTTCTTATAAACGTTTAGTTCACAGTCCCAAAACGTTCGCGCAATATAGCTATTATGCGCATCGTGAAATGTTTCCAGAGGCAGTAAAATATTACTTAAAATGCGACACAGAATACTAATTCCACTGATAACTACTCAATAATTCAGCTCGCGACGCAATACGGCATTATCCATTAATCGCCTTTTGTCTGAACATGTTTTTCATTCATAATCTGAAGAATTTATTTAATTTATCGCATTTTCTATTCTTTAAACAACCTTAACCCGTTTTGCGCCTTAACAAATTGCTGACCGCTAACGAAGTTTAAATTTATTTAAATGACATAATACATGTATTTCATACATCGTAGCGCATTAGAATAACATACACACACACTACAACAATATCGGGTCATGAAATAAGTCTTGAGAAATCGTTACAGCTCAAGCAAAAATTTTCGAAACAACACTTTAACTGTATAATCCTCCGAAAAAAGTCACCATCATGATTTTTGTTTAAAATCCTCGAACACAAAAAAAACCAGCATTCGCAGACGTAAAAATTCACAGAAAATCAGATTTGACAAAGAAGTTCACTTACCCAATTAACGCCACTGTAGATTTAACATTAGAAGACGCTTGTAAAGTTTAATTCACCTTTACAATTGATTACTGTGATTAGCCGGGAGTGCGCAGTTTTGCGGCAATTCATAATAGAAACTTAAAATAAGAAATCGCCAATGAAGTCATCGTATAGAAAGTTTATTTATGCGCTATGTAATGACCGAATCCTGACCGAATCTTCGTTTCGCATCCGAAACAATATTTAGAAGCACAACGTATCGACTTGTTGTTAGCGTGACGGTTGCGTCGGTTACGTGTGAGCAATCTTCACGGATTGCTAGCGGAGATCTCGACAAAGCCAAGTACGCTTGTTGATAAGACGGAAAACTACGTAATATCATTTGTAAATCCTTTGATTGATTCGCAGAAAACGTTTTTGGCGCTTGTCGTGATGACAGCTCCTTAAATTAAAAAGGTCACATGTTTTATTTATTAAATCTTCATTTGATGTATAACAAGTTATAATATTACTAATGGTGCCCTCACACCATCACCAGTTGCGTATGGTTGCGAATAGAAAATAGTGGTCATAAGTTCCCAACGCAACTCACACGCAACAAATAAGTTTTATAGGTTTGAAGTACGCAACAAACAAGCAGGTGATGGCAGATGTTGGTGGACCTCCGAAGTGACAACATGGAGCTACTTCTAGCTGTTATTGCACATCAGTTTAATCTGATAAATTTAGCACTCAAACACAAAAAGAATAGAATAAACAGAAGGGTGAGAAGAAGAATAAGAAGAGTGTGGGTTATTTCAGATAAAGTATACATAGTATAAATATCCAAAGAACTATTAAAATATATCAACATGACGTCATCATGACTGAAAGAACTACTTGCGGTTGTTTATACAGAGAATACAGTTGACCATATGCTCAATGGCAAGGCAGAAGCAGTACGCGGTCATATTCTTGTGGATTCCGCTCTTAATGCAATTCTTACAGCACAAGAATACAATCTCCAACTCCCATCGTCCCATCTTGCAGAGCATGCACTGACAGAAGAACATCAGCTGACAACTTCTGAGGACCTCCTGCGACAGACTGCGACATTCCAGATGAGCTGAAGACTAGCATCAAACTATATGATAAAATGATTGCAGGTGATATATCTGCTGTCGCTGTCTGTGATGACGATGACTTGGATCGTATCCACAATGAACTGACACAACACAAGCTTGCAATAATAGCTTCTCGTCCAACTGGATACCAATGGCTGGTGTACATGGACATGGTTGATCTTGTCTGCGCACTTATCAAAGCTGAAAGAACCGGAAACTGGCATCTTCATTTGCAGACACTAGATGAAATGTTGCCATATTATGCTGCTACCGGGCATAACCTGTATGCAATGTCTGTCCATATCTACCTACAGCAGATGTACCAGCTGCCAACAAAACATCCAGAGGTCTATGCATTCTTCAAGACCGGTCATAATGTTGTTCGTCGCAGTAACCGTTATTGGGCAGGTCTATCATCAGACCTGATAATCGAACAAGTTCTAATGAGAAGTTAGAACGACAGATGGACTCACACGAGGTCGTGGAATGAATGATTCGCAGCGTATACAGTGGTTACTGTCAATGCCAGCATGCGCAGATATCAACCCAACTCAGCAATGCATGAGCTCACACACACTACTTACATAACAAGTGAACAACACAAAGATGTTACAAAGGCCAGAAAATCCGGAGACAAAACAGACACGCTTGCTCTCATGTCATTCCTCAAAGTCCTGAACCCATTTGAAAACGACGAATCTCTGAGAAACATTGCTACTGGTGTAATAGCTGATTCAGCCGTTAACGCACACAAAGTGAAGGATGTTGGAAATAAGATACTGGATGGCCAGGATGCTATAACATTCTCATTCCGGATGAAAATCAGATTGTCACAATGGGACGCAAAATTGCACTGAAAGTTGATGGGGACTTTGTCCAAGTGGAGCCCCAGTTGTTATTTCAACGCTTACTTCTGGTTGCCAGTAAGGTGACAGATGACATGGAAGATATATTTAGGTATGAACTATGCAATGTACCGACAGCACTGTTTAACAAAGCTGGCTTACTCCGAGAGGCAAACAAGGCATCTCTCGCGGATGCTGTATGAGCAATGGCCAACGGGTCTGTGATGCCTGGTCCAACCAATGATGATATGTCTTATGTACTTGATGCCGGATAACTTCGACAATGCTTGCCCTGGAAACGAGATGAAACATTTGAAACATTTGACAGTATCTGTAGCCCGTATGTTGATTGTGTACAGTGCAAATACAGCAATCCAACTGTTGTTTTGTCTACGATGCGGGTCCTTCTTGAAAGGATGTTGCACATGTTCGTCGATCAAAAGGAGTCACAGGCACCAAAGTCAACTTCGTCGGAGGAATGCCGCTCAAGACAAAGAAGGAACATTTCTTGAACAATGTAATGATCAAACAGAAGTTTATTGACATGCTCTGTAAAACGTTGAATAAGCGGGGAATCACGACAATTCGTGCAGCAGGTGACGCCGACATACTGATAGCAATGTCCGCAGTTGATTCCGCGACCAAATCTGCAACTACTCTCATCGGAGAGGACGCCTATCTTCTCGTGCTACTCTGTTTTCATGCAGATCATGATGCATTCAACCTCTACTTCAGGTCCGAATCTGCAGGAAGATCGAACTCAAAATCAATGATCTGGAACATAAACTGGGTGAAACGTGTCTTAGGTCCCGAGCTATATCGTCTTTTGCCATTTGTGCACTCGATCTCTGGATGTGACACCAAATCACGTTGCATTACGAAAACTCTCTAACGTGGACTTCAAAAAAAGAGCCGAGACATTCTCACATATCGGTAGCCCTGCTGCAGATATCAACAGCATAGTCAGTGCTGGAGAGTGTGCACTGAGTTGCTTGTACGGTGGCAACCAAAATGAGGGGTTGAATGCTTTGCGGTTTCGAAGATTCCAAGAGAAAGTTTCCACAGGCAATATAGTTGTTCGGATCCAAAGCATTCCTCCAACTTTCGACGCTGCTCGTTATCACAGTTTGCGTGTGTATCACCAAGTTCAAGATTGGATTAACAACAAATCCAACGTGTTAGATCCGGAAGAATGGGGAAGGCAATGTGTCAACGACCAGCTTCAGCCGCAAATAACAGATTTGCCTCCAGGACCAAAAACTCTACTCAAAGTATTTCGCTACAACTGTAAAACTAACTGTTAGAACAAGAGATGTACATGTAGAAAGCATGGGTTGAGCTGTTAAATAGTATGTGGCGAATGTAAAGGAAATGGTTGCTCAAACTCGGCCTTGTTCAGTGACAATGATGGTGACGAATCTAATGTTGGAGAAGATGATTGATTAAGGTTATTTTGGCATTATCTCACTACTCTCTAGGCCAATAGCTTTTAATAGCTCTAGGCTAACCACTCGGCCACCAAGTACCGTTGGCCGAGTGGTTAAGCCATGGCGAAGCTTAGATGCGTAGACGCAGCGTACTTGGGAGATGGTGGGATTAAGCCCCGCCGTCGGCAGAAGTTATACATGTTTTCTATCCGGGGTTAGGCCTACGGCTTTGCTGTGTGAAACTGTTCATGGCTAGGTTAGGTTAGTTGTGTCACCCGACGTGAAGTTGTAATGGCTCTTCGGCGCTTACCAAATGTCGTAAAATATATGCCATCTAGGCCATATTATATTATATTATATTATTCAATTACCGGTACTAATGTTTTAGTAGTTTAGTAGCTATATTTAGTAGTTACCCTTATCAATTTTATTTTCATTTCAGTGTACGCAAATAAATATGATTATTTTTTCACAATTCAGAAATTACTTGATTTTTGCCAAATCGACTGTTGCCATGGCGGCCATTTTAATTTTATGCAAATAAGGAGTGGTCGAATCATTTTTTATTTATATTCATTAGATTCTCCTTTCCCAAAAACCTATTGTTTGACACCACAAGTAGCTTCCTAGGTCATATCGTTCAGAAGATATTGGACTTTTCCAACTTAGATTTTCCTAAACTTTTTTTGGAGTTAAGAAACCTTTGGGCAACACGTTCTCACAAAAATAAATTCTGTTGCAATTTTTGCTTGGTCAAACCACGGATTGACTGGACTATTATGTACAATTAAGATTTGATATGCATACGATACCTGTCTGCGGCGTCAAGGCTGCGCTTGGTTGCCACCCTGGAGGTGCACAGTAGTTCCAGGTCAGGGGTGGTATCCCGGGGGCTTTATCTGCAGCTTCTTCGGCGCACACAGCCTCGGCAGCCGTGAGTCTACTCCGGTGTTCTGGAGAGCTGTCCGGACACTGACAAGGAGCCCACGGCGGAGCCGAATGATGCCCATCAGGAAGGTGAATTGGGTGTTGATCCACGTCTCCGTCTCGGTAAGTGAAGTCAGCTCCATGGCAACAGCACCGCTCTTTGATTCTTTGTCAAGCTTCACATGTATGTCACGAAAGGACCGGAACCATCGCTGCAAGTGGGCTCCATATTTGATCTCATCGTGTGAGGGCTCCAGCACCTGGGCCTGATCTTCCCACCTCTTCAGCCTCTTGTCAGTGTCTTTGTAGGCGTTGAGTTTCGGATTCCACACCATTGGGTTCTCCCTCAGCCACTCAACCATAAGAATCTTTCCTGCCTCGCTGATGGTAGCAGATTCTTTGATTTTCCTGGGGTTGGTCACCTTCTTCTTGAAATTGGGTAGAGAACCAGAGCCATGTTCATCAGAATCAATGACTGCTGCATTATCAATGGTCAATGGTTCTCTAGGAGACCTGGTTTAACAATTAGACCTAGTATAAAAATATATTTTTCCATTTTGTTCGGACATCAGAAAATAAGGGCAGGTTAGTAAGTTGTGGAATTCATCACCAATAATCCAAATTACAGAGGTTACATTTTTTTGAACTACTGTATCATTAATTAAGAAGCGTTCCTCAGCTGCCGGGAGAGAGTGATTTCCACATCTAAAGTTTGACAAAGATACCCTATCAAAATCATTCAACAAAAATAAGTAATCAATTTTGGCCGATACACAGTTTATTTCATTTCTAAATATCTCAAAAGCTTCTCAAAAGGACGGTTTCCATTTTGTTTGACAAGCTCTTTCAAGAGGTATATCCAACAATTCAATTTCATGCCTATTGTCAAAATTATTAACAATTTCTTTTTCCATACCACAGAGTTTGGCCGTTTAGTTTTCAATGTTGACAAAGTCATATACAACATGTACGGGCATTAAAATAACCAAGTAATAAAATGGGACAATTTTACAGATCATTTAGTGCGATAGACTTCCTGTTTGTCGACGCCGGCGCAGAAACAGGCATCAGAAACAGGAAACAGGCTAGTAATGTCTGGTCCGCACCCCCAATTATCACCGCTAACATTGATTGTCTAGCGTTCTCGGCCAACATGTATTATGCATTGCCATGGTTTTCTACAATTTGGCATTTATGACACAGGCACAACGTGTATAAAATGACTGAGAATTCAGCGGTACAATCCTGTCGTTAGAAAAAATTATCGCCGACATTTCATGACTTATTTCTTTAATACCTTCAAATTGTATCCATCACATTTTACAGGCGATCATTTATTCACAATTTCGCTTCTGTTCTTGGTTTCGACATCAACCAGCATATTATAGAATAAGCTGCATTCAATGATGACAAATAATATTCTATTTTGTATTATGTGATCGAATGCTCGTATCGGTAATAGGTTTTTTGGTAAAAATCCCCATGGTGAATTTAATTTTACCTAATTTGCAAGAATGGTAATTTTTACCTACAACCTTCGGTAATACCGTCTTTGCTTGACCGCTACCATTAGATATGGACTTGCAATTCTAACACATCTAGACAAATTTAAGCAATTCAAATTCATTGTATATAACTTACAAAATGTTCTTTTAACGTTTCAGCCACTATCATTGTCTGTGACAATCATTTTAATGATCATTACCTTTCCATGTTTCTTAATATATACTGTACACTGGTGTTTGTTGGCAGTGATCGTGATAATCACAATTATGGAAGATGAAGACTCCCTCCATTAATTAAGTTAATGGATTACATTTGAGGGTCACTTAGTGCATGGCCAAATAACATCCATATCGTAAAAACAGATATATTAAACCCAGGACCTACTCTTGCCTTTGGTAGATACGATAGTTTTGCAATGTGTATAATCGAGCCATTATTATTTAATGGATATGCACATTGATAGCAAACATAATCCACCGTAACCCAAAGTCAAAGTTAATTCACCGTGAACTTATCCATTCAGCTACACCGCTACATCGAGGTATTCGTTTGTCCGGAAAAAAATCGAGTCGCTTTTATCAACGGATTTGTACGATGATGGTTAAGATATTTTAAGATAAATTTAAGTTTTGACGATTTTATATTCCACATGTTTATCAGCATATTAATTTTGAAATTACAATATGCACTTTGATAATGAAAAGGTGATGAAAACTGATTTAGTCAGAATAATCTACAAAATTATCTATTATTAACAATATAATTATCAAGATTATTATATGCGAGTGAATTGAAAGATTATAAATAATAATAAAGACGTCTATCACATATCAGATGTTGCTGAAGAAAAGAATGTACTCAAAATCAAATATTAAAATATAGCTGCCAGCAGTAATAACGGGTTTTCTGAATACATGTAGCACAAATTCGAGGTTCTTTAGGGAATTTAATTTGTATTGAATATGCAATAATTTTTTTTTTGATTTTGTTTGTTTGTTTAATTTACTTTGTAAAATTAACACTTTGATAAAGTCGAAATGTCAGCTCTTCATAGATTAATTAAAATAATTATTTTATCGGGCCGGAGATCGAACTCGAATCGACACTCTTAGTGCTCAACGAACTCAGAGGAAAATAGTTAATCGCATTCAAATCTGCGAAATATATTCCGCCCGACTGAGACTCAAACATCGGTAGGTGGTTCAAAGAGCCATCGCTGTAACCGCTACGATACAGAAGCAAAGCTGACTTTTTAGATTTTATCAAACTATTTACACGTGAAATGAATTAAGTGCCTTTATAATTTCCTAGTGACTAAATCACAAGCAGAGGTTATTCATGTTGGTACACAGCCAACTGTTCTAACAGTATATAGGTGTTCCGCGTTCTACTGTAGGCTACTAAGATGTGTCCACATCACTCAGCCTACGTAGACAGAGACAGATTGCTGAAGAACCAGATCCTAACCAGACACTGTCCATCCTATATCTGTCAAATATATTTTTTATAGTCTACGCAGTAAAAATGTAAAAGTCCCAAGTTATAAAACTGTAACTTATAGTAAAAAAAGCCAACCTATGGAATGAACTACTGCAATGTTTACGCGATAGTGCAAGTCCTAGGGTGACTGCGAATGCAGAAGAAAACCCTAAATATATTACTCAGGGTTGGATATATGCTACAAAATAGAACATGCTCACATTTTATTAAAGTTATTATGTGTAACAAATATGGCTACGGTCGAAATTAATATGGTTGTTTATTTTGAAAATCAGGCTCAAATCACCACTCAAAAGGAAATTACATATATCGGAAATTTTGAACGAGTTAAGTTTGGAGTAACGAGTAAACGAGGAAGTGATGAAATATGATAATTTCAAACCGATGGGTAGGATTTGTGCATTGGAAAAGGAATTGGCGAGTAGTAAGGTTTACTTTACAATTTCACCTGGCCGGTGATGCTTGAATAGGAAATCAGCGCGCAGCCTGTTGATGTTTATCCCACCTTGTTAATGGTGTAGGGCTCGTGTGCTAATGGTAAATTTATCGGGCTTAATTCCAACTGGGACCATGTTCGAATCAGAAGCGCTCAGGCTGTTCCGACTCTGTATAAGGTTTACTATAGGGGATGATCGGAATTTAATAGACAAAAACGCGAACAGGGGGCGATTGATATGTAATAAATAGCGACATTGGTATTTCGTCGTATTGGCTGATTTAAAATATATAGTAAATGCAACTGTTTCGTGGAAATTTTAAACCGAAAGAAAAAGCCTTACAAATTAACATTCGAAAACAACTTAACGCGATTTAATTTAAGAAACTGGAAGTAAGAGCTTTTAGGTCTTCACTCTCATAAAGATTTCTCGATAAAGATATCTGATTTTCTTTTGGGGTACTTAGATTGTAAGGCAATAAATAATGTTTAAGTTTTGGAAAATTAAATGTTGTAATATGATGTTTGTTGATGCCAAAAATGTGATTTAACGCTGATTTTACTCATGATATGGCAATATATTTTGATAAAAGAGTGCTTCAACTTGAATTAAGAAAGCTAAATGCATTTCATAAGCCGCAATCCGGTATGATTGATTGCCTACTTTTCTCACATGCGCAGTTGGTGGTCTGTGAAACATTCCTCGCATATTTTGAAAAGAAACTGTTCATAACTTATACAAGTACGATACCTTGTTAGAACGAACAAACTAATAATGTATACCTCATACACAGATTTATAATTAATGTAGCGGTGTCAATTACTAATTGACGCCGACAAAGATAACCCAGATGCAT
Source organism: Tubulanus ruber (assembly GCA_036873915.1). NCBI lineage: Eukaryota > Metazoa > Nemertea > Palaeonemertea > Tubulaniformes > Tubulanidae > Tubulanus > Tubulanus ruber. The sequence goes on along the minus strand of JAYJLZ010197614.1, from coordinate 234 downwards.
GGACATAATTCGATATGTCCATGCTAGAATTAATTAATGCGTTCAGTACCAATTTATCAGAAAACATCTATTTTAAAAGGCGCCAGTGGCTAAAACTAACAGTTTTCTTAAGAATGCTTGCTACTTATTTCACTTGCGATATTTGTCTTTTTATTTCGTTCCTTTTAAAAAGTTCCTTAGTCGCTTTTCGCTTGATCCTTATCAACCTAAATTTATCACAATACTAGTTCTACA
>JAYJLZ010197392.1:0-10169 GCA_036873915.1 Tubulanus ruber | reverse complement strand
AACAAAATTTCCCACCTAAACTGATTTCCGTCTACGGACGAGGGACGGACGCCGGACGCAAAGTGAATGCAATAGCCTGCTGGGTCTTCGACCCAAGTGGGCTAAAAAATGAAAGAATTCCGAATTTGTACCTGATGTATAACCTCTTCAGTAATATTCTGCAAACATTTTTCAAATCGCTATTTTAACTTTATTTTTTCACATTAACTCGCGTCTAAATCATCGATTATAAATAAGATCCCAGAGTTTAATTTGATACTAATCACGCCACCCTACATACACAATGCATTGTTGAGGGGCGCAGCAAATATTATTGTTATGTACCGGTAAATCTGATCAGCGCTGAGCGCACTATAACAGCTGTATAATAAGCGTATATTAGTGTGTTGATATTGCCTATCACGCGTACATTGTTCAGTGATCGTATTAAGTCAGATGTGTGATCTAACCAGGGATTTACTCGCACGCATATCGGCGACTGTTCAGTGATCGTATAAAGTCAGATGTGTATTCGTGATCTGAACAGGGAATTTAATTGCCTGATCTGACCATAAAGGTATTAACATCTATGTTCATAACTCTATGATCTTGCTGACTTAAGATTTCGTACAAACGAAAAGCTTATCTTAAAAACGATTTAGTCCATTACCAAACTAGTGAACATATAATCCAATTTTGAGCGTATTTTATATCAACAAACTGATATTATTAATATATCATTGATCGTAATATCAATATTAGAAGGCCACGCTCAGGTCGCCTCCGATCCGACCCGACCCGATCGTCGGAAGTTTGGTCATTTCTGAATCGTAAGCGCACTCATGTCGATACGACTGAATAATCACTGATCAGTGTGTCTGAACAGGGAGGTGGGAGAGACTGGAGTGTGGACGCCTTATCGCCCATTCATAACATCCAACCTGCCGCCCTGATAAGAGTAAATCATGAATTCGATGTGTGAAGTAGGTCAGACTTGCTACTTGCAAACTTGAAGTTTGTTTTCCGTGAAGAAATCGGCAAAAATAAGATTTTACTGAAACTAGTCCTGGAAAAAGTTTTTTTAAACATCTTTATTCTTAAAACCACTCGACGGCCACTTATGGTACTTTACCCCTATAAATAACAATAATTGGTCGTAAGAACACTCATGTCGCCTACGACTCGCGAGTGAAACCGTCGATCATGTGATACAAAAAAATGACGCTAAATGGGAGAAAACAGGTCACATGATAATTTATCCACAATCGTAAGAATAGAACATTTTCTATCCTTATGATTGTGCTTACGATCGATCAGTCGGGTCGTAAGAGCGCTCAGGTCGAAATCCGCTCCGACTGACTAATCGTTGACTAACTACCGATTGGAGCTTACGACGATCAGGTCGGATCGGAAGGGCGACCTGAGCGCGGCTTAAGATTAAAGTTTTTCACATAGCCAACGTTTTAACCTGCCTGGTCCGAAGGTAAACATTATACTATTAACTCATGGCTATTTGTGGAGATTAAGATAGTGGACATTGTATGTGCACCTCTCCAAACCCCCCTGATAAGATTAAGACGCCACTGGTTAGAGCAGGGAGCAATTCTCTAGGGCAATTAGTGATAATTAACGATTGGTCACCTGTTTGAATAACTCACCGTACAAGGGCGACGGAACCAATTTTTGACTGTAGCGGCTCTTATGACTGATCTACTTTTATTATCTCAGGACAACGAGCGCCAAGGCGCGAAGTCGGTAAGGGGGGTGTGGGGGACCCCAAGAAAATTTTGAAAATTACATTAAATTTAAAAACCACGATGCAAGGAGACGTGTTCTCCTGCATTGCGATGGCAAAAATACGGTTATACATCAATCCATTTTTTCCCGGATCCAAAAAAAATGTTCATAACTTTTCTATAGATAATATAGACCTACTCATGGAAATTAGCTCCTTCCACAGACGTAATAATCCGTTTAATAGGTAATTGTAATCCATGATCGATATATATTCCTAAATCAACGCGTTTAATGACAGGATACAAACATGATGAACACGTGTTGTGAGAGCGCTGTACGGCAAAAGCTAAACCAAATTACTGCATTAACCCAGGGAACCCTGATTAACCCTATCCTCTTTTATGGTCCAAGATCTAACATCACCACAACTTGCACCACAGGTACATAAGACTTTGACCTACATGACCTTAATCAGCAGAAACTCTGCATCATTGCTTTGCAGCTATATTTTTTATTATATTACCAGGTAAAATAAATAAAAAATAAATTAGAATAAAGCAGAATTTTCGTCGCCTATTTAGCAAAAATTGGTTTACTGCACAATATCATACAATTTGAAAATTGCAAGCACATGACAATTTTAATCAATAGAAATTTCCGTATTGTTCATATAAAGGATAGTATAGAATAATAAAAGTCATAGTATAACTAGATGAGGTGGTACAACTCCTATGCACCCGCTCTGACATTAAGTCATATATTGGTGGTCATAATTTTAAGCGAATCAAGCGCATTTTAAATAGGAATATACATTGCACCATGTCCCAACTGTGTACAAAGTTTAAATAAAATCGAACGAGATTTGAAGGCTCTATCGCGCTAACATCGTTTTTGAGTGCCGCCCCCTGGTGGTCGAAACTTTAGGCGAATCATGCTCATTTTAAACAGGAATGTTTTTTGCATTATGCTCTACCTGCGTACAAAGTTTGAACGAAATAGATCGACATTTGGAGGCTCTATCGCGCTTAAGTCGTTTTTGAGTGCCGCCCCCTGGTGGTCATAACTTTAAGCGAATCAAGCTCTTTTTAAATAGGAATGTACCTTGCATTATGGCGCAACTGTGTACAAAGTTTAAATAAAATCGATTAAGATTTGAAGGCTCTATCGCGCTAACGTCGTTTTTGAGTGCCGCCCCCTGGTCGTCGTAAGTTTAGGCGTATCACGCTCATTTTAAATAGTGATGTACCTTGCATTATGCCCTACATGTGTTCAAAGTTTGAACAAAATCGAGTGAGATTTGGAGGCTCTATCACGCTAACGTCGTTTTTTAGTGCCGCCCCCTGGTGGCCAAGTCTTGAATCAGATCGCCTCCAATCCATAACCATACAACTTCCCCCGCCTCCCTTTACATCATACTAAAATTTCAAAGTCATACGTCAAGGAATTTGAGAGTTATAGTTCGAAACACTTACGGCGGCGGCGGCGGCGGCGGCGACGGCGGCAGACAGACAGGTGCAACGCTTTATGCCCCCTTCAACCTCGTTGAGCGGGGGCATAAAAATACCTATACACAATTACAATACACAGTCAAAAGTATTTAATAAATTCAGCCATAGTGAGGGCCAATGCCGAATTATAAATCCCAATCGTCAGTTCCAATACTGTCGTCGTAAGGATCGTCTTGTTAGACATGTACGAATTCACTAAGTGGAATATCGTCTTCTTTGTCCCACAACATATTATTCTCCGTCCCGTCCATCTCATTGCTTATTGAGCACTTTTTGAACAATTTTTGATAGAGTCCCGAGATAAGATCACCCGCGGCCACTACGTTAATTACCGGTACATAAATTAGTCTTGTGAACAATTTATTCTGGGTACCGACATGGTCGGACCATGTGGATACTGTAACTAACAAAGCAAAGAATATTGGTTGTTATATACCTCAAAAACTAATTTTAAGTTTCATTTTAAGCAAGAGTGTCATAGAGATAATCACGATAGATAGTTTCAATTAATATAAATTTGACCTACATCTTTTTCACAGACTTCAACGTATTCAAAATTCAGCAACTCGTTTAGACACCGGTATGAGAAATTAGGATCATATTTCACCTGTTTTACAGAGGCTATATTCGTTGTAAGTTCATTATCGTATTGTAATTCTAGTCATTTTTTTCAAATGCATCCAAGCCCAGTTTACTTTAGAGATCTCGTAAGTCGCTATCTACCTAAATGCTGTCTGTGGTCAGTTAACAGTTTACCCCAGGGGTAGATATTTAAATTTCATTCTGGTATGATCTGAGGCAGTCACCTGGTAATCCTTGAGTGAAAATATATTTTTGGTACTGCATCAGGCGTTACTAACAATAACATAGGAATATTTTGGCATTCCAATTTCCACGATAACAAGACAATCTTTTATATTACAAAAGATTACAAATAAACCAATTTATTTCAATTGTGCATTATTAGTTACAAAAAATAAACATTTAGAATTTGTTGTCAAAATATTAGCAAAATTATGCTTTTTATGATTGTTTTGTTTTATACCGTCAGTAAATTCAGTAACGTATTTTTTTAGTGATTTGTGTTTAGGTATTACGGCAACGATTTTTATCGCTAATTTCGACAACTTGCTACCCCAACTATTCCATTTACAAAATCTATAATGGCGAGTGAGCGAGGCTTTGGAATACCTTACTTCCTTCCATCTGTTAAAGTCATCTGACAATCTGTTCAATTTAATGAGGCATTTTTAAACTTTTTTTACCAATTCTTTCATTGTTTTTAAAACCTTATAGTTTATACATTAGGGCAAATAAAAAAAAATTGTAAGTTTCTCATCAGTGACGAAATTTTAAAAAACGTGGGAGGGGGGGCGGTTATTTTTTATCAACATGTCAGCGAACATTTAATGCTGGATTTTGGTGTTGACTATGCGTACCGACCCTTGTATCCAGGCTGTTAAAGTCGTTAATAAATTGAATATACACAAATATTATCTTTTATTGTATTAATAAAACACGAGACATAATAAAATGATTTGTCCATTGTCTAGTTAGGAGCTGATGAGAAACTAACAATTGTTTTTATTTGCCCTTAGACAGTTTTAATCCTTCGGTGTTTATGTTATGAATTATGTATTATAACTAGAACTGTCGCTACGCTATAGAAATACCCCCCTGTAATAAGGTCTGTAGAATTAAGGCAAGGCAAATAGGAGAGAGTGTTAAGGGAGGTGGATGTTTTCTAGTTATGTTACTAGTCATCTTTCTAATATGGAGCTTTTCATAAAGTATGTTTGTACCTAGGGGAAGGTGCACTTTTATGCCCTTTGTATATAATCAAAAATACATAAGAGATCTATTTTTGAAATAATTCTTAAGATTACGTAAATGTGGGAGTGGTAAAAAAATAAGCAAAATATTGTGTACAGGTACATGTTTTATTATCAACTCTAAGAAGTTGTAGTAGTAGTATACGTACATTAGATTAACATAGCATATTATGGAATGATCATTAGTACATGGAAGTGATCGGTTAATTGTATGGGAGTTGAGTACAACCTGAATGCTGCTTCGTCAAAGTGATGATTAATGTAGATGTGGTCCAGCAGTCCACCAGCTCTGTGTGTCACATGGTTTGTTATATTGATATGAAACCCCACAGATAATGTAGTTCCCATTGCCATACATATTAAACACACCATGTTTCAGGATGTTCCGTTCTGCCTAACGGTTTCAGAGGAGAAAGCGACACAAATTTGTATTTAAAATGGCTTTGAGTAAAAATGTTAATGTCGATATAGGGGACAGCACTGAGAATAGTGATATGAAACCCCAGAGAGAATGTAGTACCCATTGCCATACAAAAAAACCCCATGTTTCAAGAGGTTCCGTCTAACAGTTTCAGAGGAGAAGGCGACACAAATTTGTATTTAAAATGGCTCGAGTAAAAATGTTAATGTCGATATAGGGGGCAGCACTGAGAATATTGATATGAAACACCACAGAGAATGTAGTACCCATTGCCATACATAAACACACCATCCATGTTTCAAGATGTTCCGTTCCACCTAACTGTTTCAGAGGAGAAGGCGACACAAATTTGTATTTAAAATGGCTTGAATAAAAATGTTAATGTCGATATAGGGGGCAGCACTAAGAATATTGATACGAAACTTCGCAAAGAATGTAGTACCCATTGCCATACATAAACACACCATGTTTCAGGATGTTCCGTTCTGCCTAACGGTTTCAGAGAAGAAGGCTACACAAATTTTGTGACGGACGGACGGACGCAAAGCTGAAAACAGTATACTCCCCTTACTTCGTGTGGGGGTATAATAACATTTAATCAATAAAAAGCATTTAAGAGGACGTTCAGTGGTAAGGCTTTCAATAAATATAAAATATATAGGGGTCATTTATTACGTACGCATCGACATAGCTAGGAGGGGTTCTGGTCAATGCGATCAAATGCGTACACAAGAGGGTAGGGGTCCGAGGATAATGTATTATTAATGTAAAGGCCGGTAATATAAAACACTTTTCGAGCGAAGCGAGGAAAACATTTTTTTACCTCTATGCCGCAGATTTTTCATACTAATTATTTAATTGGCTAACACAGGGCTGCCAACAGCTTTCAATACTTTTGTCGGATTTTAACAAACACATGCCTAGCGGAGCGAGGTAAAAAATTTTTTTGATCTCTATGCCGCAGATTTTTCATACTAATTATTTAATTGGCAAACAAGACCTTACTTAAATTAATAGAAATGTTTTTGGGCTTTATCTGTGGGATATGAACTGTATCATGATCTTAGTTGTTATATAAACCAACGTGTCATTCTTATACAATGAAGGACACTATGTATAATCCAATTGATTTATGGCGGGACACAGCGTCACTATATTACTGCTAAAACAATATGTCCACAAAACGCTGCGAACTATGGTGGCTGATTCGGGCCAATGTCTGACCGTCTTCTTTATTTTCTTTATATAAAACAGTCAAAATTGATTTAGCGACCCTGCTAAAACAAAATATCTGTTTTAGCGAGTCAAAATTGATTTAGCGGGAGCTAAATCAAAATAACTGTTTTAGCGACCTATTTGACTGCTTTAGTGACCCCGCTAAAACAAAATATCTGTTTTAGCGGGTCAAAATTGATTAAGCGGGGTCGCTAAAACAAAAATAACTGTTTAAGCGATCCATTTGACTGTTTTAGCAAACCCGCTAAAACAGACCCCACTAAAACAAAATATCTGTTTTAGCGACCTGCTAAAACAGTCAAAATACGGGTCGCTAAAACAAACGACAAACAACAACCCCCACAAAAAATTTTCTCAACGGATCTGCACGAATTACTCGGACATTGATTTCAGACATGAAATCGGCATTTGGCGGACAATTGGCAGCCGTGCAATTTGTGCTTAAATTAATAGAAATATTCTTTGGCTTTATCTGTGAGATTTGAACAGTATCATGATAATTATTTTAGTTGTTGTATATACCAGCGTGTCATTCTTACAAGTGTTACGGGAATCAATAATGAGATGAATGTACAAATGTGAAACCACCTTTACTATGTGAAGGTATACGATCAGAAATCTTATCAGCTCGTTTAGAAAAAACATCAGTAGTGCAATTCAGTCTAGAAATTACGACTCTGCATCACAATACGGGCTTTACACAAATTTTAGTTTTTCTACTGGCCGTAAGGATCTCGACTGTCGATTTAAACCCTCGACTTCCGGTCTGTGCATTGAGATAGGAAGCCAGACGATTATTCATGTAATTAGCTATTTTTAAGTAAACAGTTAACTCACACACTTTCTTTATCCTGATCGGAAGAAGCATCCTTATGCGTAATAACAGCTTATTTGCACACTTTAAAATGTTTACGTTTAGACACACGAAGTCGAAAAACATTATTATTTTGATCATTTCCTGATTTGACAAATGTTATCGAGGACGTCTGTAACCGTAGCCACTTCGTAAAAAAAAATTAAAAACTAGATGCACGGAGATGCGTTTTTCGACATTTCCAAGCATTTTCGATAGGGACGGCACATATTTTGCGGGAGGGGTTGGTTGATTTTTACGAGGGCGGAATTGCCGTTTTTTAGAAGGTATAGGGGGGCCGCCCCTCAAAAACCCGTAATGGAGAACACTAAGGTGGAAGCAAAAAATAGGATAATTGTTTCATATGGCTTATAAGATAAACGGGAACACATAGGCCTAGCCTACAATAAAATTTAAACAACATGTTATAGGGCCTATATTGTAGTTGTACAAAATACTAAAAAATAAGGGTCTGCTCCATCCGAGACTGTGCACCTTATTATAATAGCCTACCCTTTTTTAATCACCATCAATCAATAAACTAAGATTTTGTGGATGGAAAAATAAATCATGATTAAGTTAGATTTGAAAGAAAGAAATCATTAATAACGGGTAATCAAGTGACGACATCGATATTATGATAATTTATTCATTTTGACGTCACTGATACTAGAATCCGCCATTTTGAATGAAGTAGGGTACAATTTAACATGATTTGGCGAATATAACTCAAAAGCGTAACATATCCTAATCCTTTATACACGAACAGAAATATTGTCCTGCTCAGTAATGTAACCACTTCAAAGAAGATTATGTCCAGCGAGGTTATTGGCGAAGCTGGCTTCGCAAAGGACGATACAATTTGAGCAAGAAAATGACAGAAAAATGGCTGCCACATTTTGAGCGGCCATGTTCATTTTCCGCCATCTTCCCGAAAACATGGCTGCGCCCATGAAGTTGACATTATATGGCCGATGAATACCAAAACAAGAAGTAAAAACAATAATTCATGAAGACCCTTAAATCGAAAAATCAAAGAAAACTTTCCACAACTGTGAGAATGAGAAGTACGAAGATTAAAAAAAGGGGAGTTTGCTGACGTCGTTGATTTTTGCTTGAAAATGTTTCAACAATAATCTACACCAGCGTAATTTGTTGATTCATTCTATTACAATTGACACTGAAACATATCGATTATTATACATACCAGTAGCCCACATCGTTACAGAAAATTCACCATCCAGAGTTTTTATCTGAACTTGTTTCTGTTCCCATCTTTTTGACGTACCAGGATGATCGCCGAGTGTAAGTTCGTGACCACCGAGTCCGATTAAATGTGCGGCCTTCGATTTGCCCTTCTTTTTGGTACCCTTTCCTTTACGCGACGAAGTCAGAACCTCTTCTGAAGACACCTCAATTTCTTGAGGAACAGGAATTTCACCGTAAGAAACAAGCGAATCCCCATCACCCACAACTTCTTCCCTTGTCTGTAAAACTATTTCCTCGTGAACAGGTTCAGGTAACGGTTGTAGTGCAATCATGGGTTGCACTTCAATAGTTTCGTCAACAATTGTTTCAACTGTTTCTATTGGCATATCCACGGGAATTGATTCAATTGCAACCACTTCCCCATCATGTATTTCCACGGGAACCCCTGACATTCCGTCTTCAATAATTTCTACATGCTCCACGTCCGTCGCCATTTTGACTGAATGTGATTATATTGTATAGTCACGTGATTGACGTCATCAGCACGGACATGTTTTTCATTTTACTTTTAATCGTCCACTAAACCTTTATCAGTTCAGTTCAGTTGTTGTTGCAGGAAAACTCTTTAGCTTTATTGTAGATTTTATAGATATATGAGACACTATAAGGTCGGATAAATTATATGAAAATTATTATCAAAAATTATAAAAGTTCTCTTTTTTTCTTCGTTATAGTTAATATGATTTAATTTCCATTAGAAAAATTAAGATGGTACGATGATAACTTTATTTGTTCATTTATATATAACGAGCGAATCCAGAAATTTTTGAAAATAGATTGCAACAGAGGAGAATTGTTTTCCCAGGGCTTATATATAGCCACATATAATTTCCTCCCCAAAAATAACAAATTTTTTAAAGAGATAAAAAAGAGCTTATTTTGCTGATAAAACTTTTTTATTTATATGAGGGATGCCTTTTTTTCAATTTTCCCCTTGTGACGTTTTAGATACAAACATCGTCATGGCAGACGACAAAACTGGTGCCCTTTTTTTACAAATTTGTGGTGTGATGGATGCACCTTTTCATGTAGAAAGTGACTTTTTTTAGAAATATCATGCTGGACTCGTAAACTGCCACCGGGACCTTTTTAAATTTTCAAAGTAAAAAGATGTGGCCTTTTACCTAGAAGGCTTAACAACACTGATACAACTGAACACTAAAGGGATACAATCCAGAGAGACCGTAGTGCTAGGCTGCAAAATGAATACATTATTTTTAAATGACCTGTTGTTATTGCCTGCGGTGTGGTGACGGCAAAATGAGAGTAAGCTTTGTGCTATAGTGTTACGGATTTGTAAGTCGCAGCCGTAACACCACAGCATTTGGGTTTTA
>JAYJLZ010197391.1:4134-20408 GCA_036873915.1 Tubulanus ruber | reverse complement strand
TATCATGGTATTGTTATGTGTTATTTCAGCTACTGAGTATCATGGAATAGTTATGTGTTATTTCAGCTACTGAGTATTATGGAATAGTTATGTGTTATTTCAGCTACTGAGTATCATGGTTTTGCTGTTTGTTATTTCAGCTGCTGAGTAGTATCGCTGATGATCTCGACTTCCTCCTAAATGACCTTTATAAGAATTATCCGCAAATTGACTCTCCTGAGCAAGACTGGAATGACGACGATGGCTTGAAAGATAATAAAGGGCTGTAAGTACTCAGAAACTATTAATTGATGACATTTTAATGTTGCATGGACTCGTTATTATTCTAATAATTCAATTCTAATATTTAAATATTACATATACTTGTTCCATTTGATCTCAGAATATACCCGGTGTGCTACTTGGGTTTACAATTTAAGATTCCCTCCTGTCGCTGTCGGCCATCTTGGATTTTTGAAAATCGTAAAAATTGTCTGATTTAATTTTAAATTTTTTCTTCGCAGCTCATCAAATTTCTCGAAAATGACTTTTTCTTCAATTTTCAATTTCACACTAAAATTTTTTTTTTCTGGTCAAATTTTCTCACATTTAAAAAACTATTCCTCAGAAAACGCATCCAAAATAGATTTTCGAGTTACCTCCTATATTTATGCTTATATGGATAGGAATTAGAGTAGGCATGATTTTTTCTGCGAAAATAACGCAGAATGCTATTGGAAACGTGCCCCCACAACAATCACCATCGTCAGTTGCATGAGTGATTGCAGATCCTATGTCAGAGCTTGGATTAATATTTAGACTATTTGTTTCCCCAAGGTCAGAGGTACCGTGATGGAACTGTGGGAATGGCAGATTTCCTTCGTGGGGTTGGACAAAGCATACCACTGGGAAATCATTAAACACTAAAAGCTATATATGTACCGTGAACTGTTTTATGAACTGTGACAAACTTTGAAAATACCTTTTACCTACTGTATATTGATGTTTTATAACTTGTGTTTTTACTACATGCGCATGCTCTACTGTACTATTGCGTCTTTTGTGATTTATATTAAACACTAAAAGTGATAAAAGTGCTTTATATGAAAGTAAAATTTGTACGGAAAATTTCTTTCTTTCTTTAGTTTAATCTGAAATGGGGATTTTTACCTACCGGTACTTTATAATGGGGATTTTTACCTACTTTCCAATCCCGTACCCAGTGTTACAAATTTTAGCATCGTGCTATTCTAATTTATTTGCAGTATATATGAGCCCTGTATAGATGGTACTGATGGTGATGATGAAGCCTCTGATAATGAAGATAGTAAACCGAGGACTCATGTGTCCCGACACGGTTCGGTCATTTCATCTCATTTGGACGTATTTGCCTTGGAGGACTCTGATAAGGTATGTACTGTAGTACGATTAAGTTCATCCCATGTGTGTTAACACCTGTGGGATTGGGTTATCTGATAGCTGTACAAGGCTGTAGTCACTTTGAGAGGGTGTTACTAAACCGTGCTACCAGCCAAAACGAGCGTGATGATGAGATGGCCGGAAGTGACCCATATCTCATGCCTGGATACCAAATTTGAACCCTGTAGCTCCAAAAATAACAAAGATATTCCGGTTTATGGCGGCCATCTTCGATGTACTTTGATAAAAAATTTAACAATTTATTTACCCAATTTGCACCTAGGTTGGTTAACCATAATATGTTACTAGTTAATATTTCTTCTGTATTTGTCATATATAACATGATGTTAATAGTTCTTATCATCCAACCTTTTATTCGGATGTGATGTAGTACCTTATGATTATGAAACATCTGATGTTTTCCATATTGCCGTGTGGAATTTTCATATCGCTCAATCAAAAATACTCGTTTTCTATGTAGGCACTTCATTTACCTGTTGAGTCTGCCTCCAATCACAAAACTGAAATTTCATTGATTGAACGTCTTATCAAGACACATCCTGTCTGGTATCTTCCTAATGTTGATCGTGTTGAAGCGTCAAATATCCTTCGCAAACGAGAAATTGGGGTAAATATAGTACCTTTTCCATTTTTCAAAAGTTTATTACAGTTTAAAGATTTTAAGTTACATGTTCTGTATCAAACTGGAATATTGAAATAAATAGTTTGTGGTTACTGTGTGATTTATTTTTTTATTTATTCTTAGTACCCAATAAATAAGTTTGACAAATACGATACATATGTGTTTCTGAAAGGCAAATTATATTTGAATTTTAGCTGTGAATGTTAATTCTGAATAAATATAAGAAACACAACATCAATCCCATCATAACTGCTTTCTTCTTCAGACTTTTTTGGTGCGGCAGTCAAGTCGTAAAGACACGATGGCTTTGTCTATGAAATTAAATCACCAGGACCCTGGGATGGATCATTATCTGATAGAATTTACAGATAACGGGTTACATATTGAGGGCTCAAATCATTATTTTCCTGCAATGCCACTATTAATAGCTCATTATTCAGAAAAAATGTAAGTCAGAGACTGCCCCACTTGATTTTTATAATTCTTTCTTATTTAATTATTCAGAGTACCACTACTTTTCCAGGTTTGCAGGGAACAAACAGTTGTATGCCATCTACTGTATGGTATTAGTATTCATTAATGAATTCCGTATTTGTCTCCTGCTATATTATTATTGAAAACAAATAATTATTTGCATGATTGCTACAGAATACAACAAAAAAAAAATTTTTTATTTGAAGTGAATCCTGATATGATGGTCGTTAGACAAGAATAAAAATATATGTTGACAGCATAATTTCTTGATTTTTTCAGTGTTGTCACCTACCTGTACATGTTTGACAAAAAATGAGTTTCTGTTTTCCAGTGATGAGTTACCTGTCAAGTTGAAACTCCCTGCTATAGCTTTGAAAGCTGAAAATTCATGTGAACTGATGTCACTGGCTGAATATGGACAAGGTACGCCATATAATATAAGTGACCTTTTTTCGAAATTTACTGTGTAATTTTATTTGGACTGTATTAGCATCTGCTGTAGTGGGCAGTTGATTAGTTAATCTAACGTTCTTTCTTTTGTTTAATTTAATTTAATCTCTTTCAGATTTCTGGAATATGTGTTTTAGTGATTCTGAAAATGAAACCTTTGTAGAAATCAATTGCCCTGATGAATCATTTACACCAGAAATTGGGGTTGGCTGCCATGGAATAAGTTCCCCCATTAGTATTGATGATGTTGTGCATATGGATAATAAGCAGGCTAGGGACATATTTCGAACACCATCAGGTTCAAGAATATCGGCAGATTCTTTGCAACGCTTGCAGTGTTCAATTATGTCGGATTATTATAGAAACAGGACTTCAGAGCACGATTTATCAATGCTTAACTTAGGTTTTATAAACAGCCTATCAGACGATTTCCAATCATTAACAAAAAATTCTCGTGATAAATATACAACATCGTATTCTGAGAAAGAAACTGCATTTAAAGAGTTGGAAATGTCTGAGTGTTTTCTTTTCAATTCTGATGAACTGTTCAAAGGTCTTAGAGACGAAACCAGTCAGCTAACTACTTATGATTTTTCTGAACCTGAGGTATCGGTTAATGTGCATGATATCTTGGATATAGATTTATTAGAAAAACCTGTTCCACCTCCCATTCCAGACAGAAATTATAGTGCAAGTTCATTGTCAGAAATTGCAAGTTCTCATAATGATGAAAAAACTATTATCCGTCCACATTCTTTGTCAGGATTCCATGGAAATCTATCTGATAGGTTGAGTGATTATGAAGATGTTTGGGTGAATCTACCTCCATGCAGGTTGCATGATTCATCTATGAGTTTAAGTGAATCAAATTCAGTTAGTTTATCTAGCTTACCTTGTGATAATGATGGAATAAGTGCAATAACTAAGTGTAAAGACTTTGAAAGTGCCAGCATTGTAGCTTTCATGAACTCAGCATATTCTGGGGATAACATCTCAGAATTACTTATCCAGCGGACAGATAGTGTGGGTTTTTTAAATCCAGTTTACGAACAAGGCAACATGACAAGGAGCTGTGATATTAATAATTCAGATAAAAGTGTCACTATAAATACTTTCTCTATTCCTGGAGTGTCACCATGTAACCTATATCAAGAGATTGACAATTCAAAACAATTTGAATCTACAAGTCGGTGTACACATCAAGACTCCGGGTTAACATGTGAAAATTACTCAAATGGCTCTAAATCAAATCGTCCACCTCCACTCCCAGATAAATTTAGTCAAAACTTGATAAATTCTGAAGGTCAATCTGCATCAGATCTAAGGCGATATTTCTCAGTGAAAGAAAATAGTCACCGGCCTCCACCTGTACCACCGCGCCGCAACAAAAAACGTAGAAGCTCTGCACCAAATCTTCCAATAAAATCGCCTATGATAGGACGACCATTGCCCAGTTTACCAAAAGATGATATCAAAATATATCCAGAATTATTTACCACAGGGTTGGATACAGGTGATGATGATGTTTATGAGTTAGAAAAGCTTGTCACAAATTGTAAATTAGACATTAATGAGGATTATGCTGAATTAGGAGGTTCGTGCAATAATTCTCCCAAAAAAGAATCAATTGGGAAATCCGAAGACATGTGGTGTGCATCTAATAATGCAAGTCAAACTTCTTTACAAACAACTTTTTCAGAATCATTGACTGCTCAAGATTTCATTCATCAATCTATGCCTCAGTTAAACAAAAACAAATTGCCTATCGCTGCTCGTTCCTCTTCCTATGATAATGTAGACAATGAAAATGGACCTTTGTCTTCAGTTAGCGTTGGGACGGTGTTCTGTAAGCCTTGGGATAGTAGTTTGTGGAACATTTTACTTCAGAGTAATGATACTAAAGATTCGATATCAGATATTGAAGTAAAAGATTTAACAAATAGTGATTCTGAAGTTTGTATTAATAACTGGACTGATAACCATGATGAAGACATTTCGTTATATGGAGGACAGAAATCTATGGATAGAATAAGTTGTATCTCTTTAGCTGACAGTTGGACTTACCAAGCTGTTGATAATGCACCAACAATTCCAATCAGATGTGCCAGAGCAAATACATCTTTTATTACTGAAAGAAGTAATTATTTTAAAAGTCAGATTGAAAGAGATGTGGATATGGATTCATATTTTAATGAATCTGACGGTGCTGAAAATGGTATAAATATTGAGCAGTCTACAGAGCGCAACAGAGACAGTATCTCCAATTCATGGGTGAATATATCACTTGAACATACATCCAGAAATTATGATAGAAAAACCACGAGTTTCAGCAAAAGTATGATCTCTAGTCTCAGTAAGTAGATATATGAGGCCAATAATAAATGTTTGAAATAAATAATAACTGAATTATTTTGCTCTAGGAAGCGAGACATGACTCTATTATATTATATATATATTATATTATTATTATATCTATTGTTTAGCAAATACAGCTATTGGTTTTCAATAATGATATATGTCCTACTTCCAAGTAAACACATTTGTTTCAACATACCGTATAAGTTAGAGATACCTTAACTCCATTCTATGAGTTTCTTACAATTGGTGTCTAGGGTACTTATATCTTCACTGTTATTTTGATCTGCTTAGTTCATTAGTTTTATTGTCCAAGCCCATACTAAAATTTAATTTGTGTTGGGAGAACCTGTGGTCTAACCCTTCTGAAAACATGAAACCCTATAATGAGAGGGTATTTATTTGTGGCTCCACATTATATTTCAGTCATATGTCATGTGAACGGCATCATGCTGGTAAAAGTTTACGAATCTTCAGGTTTAACATAGATTACTTTCAACAAAACAAAGAAAAGCTTGTTGGAAGTAATATTTAGTTTAATATATCTATATAATTATGCCAGTTCCAGTATTTACAAATTTCATTCATTTACAAAACACTTTTTAACATTGCATTCATTGGCTTACTTATAGATGCTCCAAGGCTCGTTAGCTTGAAAAATCGAAGTGGTAAACAGCCTGGTATTCGTATACGCAACTTCATTCATGGGTGAGAATACTTGTATCTCTTATAGAAATCTATTGTAAAGATCCATACATTCAATTGCTATGTGAAATTTAAGAAACAATGTTAATGGTGTAGTAATCGACGTGATTAGTTCCCATGTTCCATTAGCAAAAAAATGCCATTGGTCTTTGGTTAGTTCTGAAGATATAACATTGATATTCTTATTAACCAGTAAGAAGCTGTATATTATCCAGGAACTTATATTGCAAGTTATGATGTATACAAGCACAGCTTTTACATCTAGTTTAATTTTTGAACAAATGTTGTCAGTGCTTTGCAGTGAGGTGTGGCATATGAATGTTACTTGCAAAAATTCACTCACAATCGATAACACACTTGTTAGAATAAACAAAAGATAATTATTTTCATTTGTTGCTGCAATACAAATCATAAACAAATAGAAAAAGTTTCCTCCTTCACATAACAATAATATATAATGCCTGCTTTGTAAGTTCAACTTACAATCAGGAATAAGTTCAGATACTTTGCAAAAACCAAACCAGCAAACTATAATCAATATTATTTTATTTACCAATAATATTACCTCATATGTTATATGTGATAATAGTTCATTTTGATCAATGTAATATGAGCTAGTCAACAAAATAATGTTAAATAGGAGAGAGGTGACAAAAAAACTGAAAACTCTAGTATAAGAAACAATATTTTGTATTGTAGTGTTATTTTCTGTAAATTGATGTGTGTTTTCATCAGTTCTTGTGTTTACATGATTTGTGTCAGTAGATTGTTCGAGATCCTGCCCCAATTCAGTATTTGAACTCGTATCTGTAGGTAAAATGTAATTCATTTTTAAGCACATATTAATAACAATACCTGCAGCTAATAGAGAAAATTCAAGAGTAAATGGTGATAAATATGGTATAACTTTTTTAGTTATGTCATGTTGCAAAAAGATCCTTAGATATTGTGGCTTATCTTCCATTTCCGCCATTTCTTGAAAAACTGTAAAAACCCATGTACTTATATTATTGATCATAATTGCATATAAACAGTATCTCGTTGCGGCAATGTTATTGAACTTTGTTTTCGAAAATATTGATACAAAAATCATTTCACAAGTGACAAAAATAATTTCGATGATGTATTTCATAATATGAACACACAAATGACATAATAACGTGTTGTTATTGTAAATTTCTTTCTTAAAGATTATAAACAGTTCAATTATTGGCAAGATTAAAGACCCTACACCAAAAATCCACACTGATATCAATATAAACGGTACTTTTATTTCATGTTGTGTGGTTGAAATATCTTCTCTTTGAAGCCACTGCAAATTTCTGCCATGTATAAATAGTATCATGATTATGGCTGCCAATATTTTAAAGGCTGTGCCCATACATACTGTGATGTTGTGTGATGTTGTCTTGACTCCATGGTCTCTAGTTGTAATCGATGCGATAGATATAGCTGCTTTTAGACTTACAATTGTTATGAGGCAAAGAATGACAGAAATGGATCCATCTGGTATTGGTGATATTAATCGAAGATCTTCGTCTGAGTTGTATGTGCCAGTAACTAATGGGAGTATTATTATGCTTCTCAAACTTTGTTTAAATCTGGTCCATGATGTATCTCTTCTTGGGGTTTCCATTTGCTGAAATTGTAACAATTGTAATATTTTTTACAGTCTGGCCTTAGATCAATGCACAACATTTGGATCTACCATAGACAACTTTATACGTTGTACGGTTGAAAGCTCTGAAAAAAATCCCCATATTGTGATGAGAAATGTGAGTTTTTTCATCCATAATGAATAAGTGTGTAGAAAATGACTACATGTAGCAACAAAATTGTCTTCTAAACATCTGTTTTGGACCAATCTAATTTATCTTACTTAGTATCTATGTATGAATTATTATTGAATTATTATTGATATTGAAATTTTGTTAATATATTTAGGTTCGACAATTCATGAGCGGTATCAAAAACTACCTTACAAAACATGGTGAAGGGAATTTAGAAGATCTTATTGAAACCGAGCGTAATAAGGTATGTAAATTTCACATGAGTATTTCACAAACCACTACACGTACTAGTTCTACTATCTATAAATTCCAAGCTGGTAAAAATTACAGTCTTTGGTTTTTATTAAAGGCTTGCAGTTTTTAAAAAAATCTATGGTAATCCCAATTAAAGACTTACTTAACTTTCATCCTTTATAGATTTAACGATTCATAACATTTTTAATCAATATACTGCAAAAATTAAGAACAAACATTTTGTAGGTGTCTGGGTCCATCATGAAACACTGTAATTGTAATTTATCAATGATTGTACATCTATTTCCTTTGCAGCTGCCTTCAGATGAATTTCTTAACATCGATGCAATAATTGAATGGGCACTTCATAAATGTGTAATAAGACCATTAAAGGATCACATATATACATTGCTTGTTCAGTATTACACAGAGTAAGTTGAACTATTTCTGATTTGTTACAATGTTACACACTTACACATATATCAAGATTGAAACGTTGTATGCCGTGGTAGTTATGAAATACACTGTATAATCTTGAATAAATCTGTATTAGATGTACTATGAGATGACTGGATATATTTTCTGCCCTTGTAATTGAGATAGGATGATAAATGCTTTTTTGAGCATTTATTATTTATGTGGTGGCATTCTATATTAAAAAAATTATTATGGGTTGGTGGGAAGCTTCCCCAGCTCTATATATTTTGAACTTCTGTTCCATATTCTAAAATTTTAAAATGCACAACTGTTATGTCTCATTCTCACATTTATTTATTATTAAATTGAATCTGTATTAAAGATGAAATTTAACTTTCCATTTAGATTTTCGTGGGATAGTATAGTATTCCCACTCTTTAACATGATACATATAATTTCTCAGATGAAGAAAATTAAACAATTTTTTTGTGTATTGTAGTAATGAGAGCATGGATCTTATGTCAAGCAGCATAAAATATGCTAAACTTAAAACTCCTGAGGAATTAGGGGCAAGGGTAAGTTGGGAGTCATCTTGGTCCAACAGGTGTTCACAAACGAAATAGTTTCAGTTAAAACGAAAACATATTATATTGATGTCCCCATATTACATAGTGGTCTATCATTTGAACCAAATATATATATGTTATTTTGTTTTTTCATAGAAAGGATTGGTTCCTCCACAGGGTACTTCACTATACATCATAAAACATTTTCTAACTAAGATGAAGAAAGCATACTCACCACTAAAGAAACTCGAGAACCTACTTGGTGCGACATCTTCAATTTACAAAGGGGTATGTTGCGACCTTTGACAAAGTTATTTTGTTCTCAATTATGGGGAAATACCCGTACATTCAGAAATTACTCAATAGCTATTTCTTTTGATGTAGCTTCCCCAATTAATTGGAAATAGGCAATCCAAAATTTCAATTTTATAAATTTAATTATTTAATCGTGTGGGAATTTTCTTCATTCAGGAAGCAATTTTAAGCAATTATTTGTACCATTTGTAATGCCCTCATTTAAAGCATAATTGCTGTATTATAATTGAAACCAGTTATATATCGTTATCGCTCTTCTATGTTTTTAGTTTTATTTAGTAAATCTATTTATGCTTTTATAAGAATTGCTCATATGAGGGAAATACATGAATACTCATGGCTTTGAACAAAATTGATCGTGTGACTAACCGATCCAAAGCAAGTTCCCTCATTTGTCTGTAAATGTAAATTCTGTACAAGGCAAAAAATATATAATTTCTGAATGAGTGCAAACAGGGATGCAACTGGGAATAACTTTATACTACAGTTATTGTACATGTATCATGGACTTAATTGTCAATGGTGCTCACACTTGCAATGTTTACCGCCTTCACTTATCCTAAAATAAAGAGTGACAAAATTATTTTTGATGGGCCAATTTTATAACCAGAACAAAAATGCGAACATGACTTGCCCCACCCCTTCTGAACATTATCCAGATTGTGTTGCACATTATGGACGGTCCCTTATATTTTATATTTAAAGTATAGTGCTTCTGTGTGCATGCCTTTGTAAAATTAATTCACTGGTACTGATTTTGCTTTAAAGGTACCCTCCTGGTATTATTAACTTTCATTTTTTACACCTAGTTCTCTGGTAAAACATCGGTCCTACGAGATTTATTGCTGCACGTTCACACGACATGTGTTATTAACGTATGTTTTTTAAGAGTGAATATTGGGGTCGGCTAATCGTCCGGATCGGCTTATAGTACGGAATATACGGTATTCATTAATATATCTAACTAGCAACTTTGTTATCTTGTACCCTTTCAGGTTCAGGAGTGGGATGGCAACAAGTTGAAGCCTGTTGTATTTATGGGTGCAGACGGTATGTTTATGCAGAATATATTTGTTAAGCAGATAAGTGTTAGTGGAATAAATGAAAGAATGCTCAGTTTTAACCGAGTGTGCTGTGTCTGTGAGTGTGTGTTCCTGCGTATATTGGTGTATCGGTGATTATAAGTCCCATACAGGACTTCTTTAGATTCCTTCCTAAATAAGCTTAAGATTTTAAAGTACCCATTATCGTTGTCATGCTTTTGTTGTAGGATGTGATAATTTATATGGGATTAACTTGGAACTGAAATAATCAAATTCAATTTTTAGATTTTCTACCAATGCTTATCTGTGTGTTGGTGAACTGTGATGTTTTGTCTGCTGAGATCGAGGCAGAATATATTCATGGGTTGTTGCATCCATCACTACAAGGTGGTGAAGGGGGCTACTATCTTACAACACTTAGCTGTGCTGTTCACATTCTTAAAAACTTAAAAGACAATGATAAGAGCAATTCAATAATGAGTGTGAGAGAGGTATGAAAATCATTAGATTTGACAGTTTTCTTCAGATTTACTTCCATATTTAATCTCTGTTCATCATAATAATAATTTATATCGGTCATGTTATTACTAATTATTATATGTGTTTCCTTAAATAAACATCTATGATTATGACTTTTCCCATATAAAAATGAATTTTATAGAAAATTTGTAATTATGTCTTTGTTCTTTTATTTGTTATAATGTAGCCCAGCATGTCCAGCGTAAATGAGATGCAAGGGTTCCTGAAAGTATTAATACCAGATGAAGTGCATGACTCAATACTATCCCGGTCTTTACCAGTCCGTCCAAATATGACTACCAAGGAAGTTTGTGAGTTCTTTAGCTTATACATGTAGTCGATTTTAATTTAAACTGTGAGATAGAATTGACACATTTCTTTTGGGTTAGGTTTGAAATATACGTTAAGACATTTTTTCAGGCAACATGATAGCCCACAAGTTCAAAATCACAAATCCTCAAGACTATGGCTTTTATCAGATACAGAATAAACAAGGTAAGATTAAAGTTGGTTCCTCTCACCCTTTATGACTCCCAACACTTAACACTCCATGAAGCAGTTTAGTTTCTGCTGAATGGTCTAAACTATGGTGAGACATGTAAGAACAAAGAACCAAATCGAATTCATGAGTATTGGTGACATGAACTTGCTTGCCACTTGATATAAGTCTATATTCTATAAAAAAAGGCAGGTCTAAAATATCAATGAATATTAATTACATTCTTGATATTTGATGCTTCAATTAATGGTCGCTAAATTAATGCACAGCCGATATATTTTTTATTTGATTATAGCTTCTCGTCATAGTAATTCGGGTAATGTTAATTTGTTAAACAATGTGTATTTTTGTAGAAATGAGACTGATGGATTCACAGTGTCCGTATGCTCTAAAGACCGACTTACTTATTGAAGGGAGAGACTGTTATTTCACATATAAACGCATAAATGCGAAATTTGTCTGGCCAAGTCAAGTGAATTAACTGCAGTTTACTACAATTTTATGAAATAGTGTTTTCCAATGTCATAAAATTTCGACGCAAACACATATTAGTATTACAATAGACTAACAGGAAAATTTGACTACTGGTACTATAAATTAGAAGCCACTAGAATTACCTACTATTATTCTCTACTTTTATTGTAGACTCCATATAAATTGAAACCATATTTATCATATTGCATTTTTATTAGACATTTTAAATTATTTTTCTGATATATAATGACATATAAAATTAATAAAACTAATGATATTTAATATTTTATTTAAAATATAATATTATTGTTGTACTTCAGTTCATCAACTATTTCATGAACAATTTATTGTAAATTTCTTTCGAGATTATCCCGAGGTTCCAGATTTTTACTCAACGAAACCATGGAGGTGAAATAAGTTCGCCTCCATGACTAAACGTAGTCTTGATTGATTGGACTTGATAAATTATATAAGGCATTACCGGTAATGAATTTGCAGTAATGTGTTTTGAAATGTATACGGTATGTAAAATACATCCAAGTAATGGTAGTTGACAACTTGTTGAGAATGAAATATTATACTTGAACGTGATCAGTACAGTGCACCCACGATTATCCGCCCTCTGTTTATCCGCTACCCTCGCTATCCGCCCGAAAATCAGAGTGTACAGATTTCCCCCTAACGTGTTTTGTGTTCGATTATTTGCCCTATTCTTAGTCCTAAAGTCATAATTTCATAGTAATTTCACGCGGTTATCCGCCAATAAAAAAATAAAATTAAAGACTGAAAACATGTTTACATGATATTATTTGTTAATTATTATCTCACACACACAATCCGCTGCTACTGTATGCGACGACACGTATCCGGGCCACTATATTTCAATTTTTGAAATTGTTCTCGTCAGGTTTCTCCAGTTATCCGCCACCCTCGATTATCACGGGTGCACTGTATATAGTGGTAAGTTGTAGAAATTATCTTACCGAATAATTACCGTTGCATCCTATATTATTTCTACATAATGCTGTCTGGTTATAAGTGTAGGTAACAGATGATTTATTATAAGCTCAGTATTCGGTTTTTTAGCAAACACCTCAATATTTTTTATAAATAAATTGCCAGTTCGGTTGCACATGGATCACCAAAATACGTGCGAGGAACAACTGTGCTGGTCAATTTTCTGAAGCAGAACACAGAATATACATGTACATGTTTTAGATTGTATAAAGTAGATGCTACCCATGTTTTAGATGGATATACCGTAAATGTATTCTATAAAGGCAAAGATGTCATCTTAACGTTTAAAATTGTTGTAGCTTTTTAGCCAGTAAGTGTCAAGTTTTCTATGTTTATATGTAACTACGTTATATTATAAGTGCTCTAAGCAGTATTATCAAAGGACTTCATTAAAATGAAACTTAAAACTCTGAAATCTTACTTACGAAATTTCGTGAACTTTGTAGGCAAGCCGCAACTTCGAAAACGAATTCTGAAGACAAGAATATTATTTACCTTAATCATATTTAAACATTGCACTAGTGCAAAGAGCAAGACTATGTAGAGTATGAAACACTGCCAATATGATAGATATTTTTTTTACAAAAAACGTATGTTTATGGACATTCGTCGTCCATGACGATGCCTCCGATCAGGCTGACTAGTCCACACCTGTTTTGTTACTTGTCCACACTCATTCAGTTGCAAGCCAACCCTAACCACATTAAACAATTTGCTCCCAGTCGGCCATCTTTTACTTTAATCAATGGATTATTTTTTATTATGTCCCATGATCGGATGGATTAAACATTTCGAATATGTGATTATGAAAGCCACTGTCGAAATTACGCGTCCATGTTACATGAACCACGATTAACGATAATTCACCCGTTTTAACTCGTATAAAAGCCGAACCGCTAATCGGAGGTAAAACGTACCCACATGACGCGATGCTTCTGGGCATGCGAGGTACACAAGTACTGTTTACCTCTGCCCTGCCCGCGACTACCTATGCCCTGCCCGCGACTACAGTTGATGTCTTAACAAAAATCGATAACATTCGATATAATAATTATTTCGATACGAGGCCGCGAGGATAGAAAGAATTTGAACAGCATCAAGAAACCAAAACCATGTCGGGAACCCTCGCTTCTATTACGTCGAAGCGACATGATATGATTGAGTGGATCCATAATTCAACAGAACTTTTAACAGAATTCCGTCATACAAAATCTTTCATTTATTTTAATATAAATCAATACAATTGACAATTATGCTGTCTGTGTGCATAACGATGAAAAATAATGTGGGTGCGTTACTTCTCAGAAATGGTGTTGGTTCAATTAAAATCTGAAAATGCCTAGTTTCTTTAATTTAAAAAAGGCTTAAAACTATCTGCATTGCGGTGCACAAGAGTCAACAGCTTGGCCCGAATCTGGCTTTATACCGGGTAGTTTGAAATGATATTAGTCAACCTCGGATAAATTACTTATTCGTCAATTGGATAAGTCGTCGCTTTTGTTATCCGAGGTTGACTATATTAACCTTTTAATAAGTTTAGACCTCATGTTAGTGCCGACATGCCACAGAACCATGTACATGTACCAAAACTCGAATCCACGGACGACATTTATTCAGGCTGAAGATATGGCACACATGAAGCACTTACTTTAATAAAAAAGAACGAAAATTGTACCAGAAATCCAAAATAAAACGGTATGTATTTTCAACACAAACCACATACACGTAACCAATTTAATGAAAGTTGAAAAGATAAATATGGTAAGGTAAAGTATTGCTACAGGGGAACACATCTCTTCAGAAATAAACAGGGGAACAATGAATAAAACGCAAAAAAAAAATCCACTTTTCTCATATAAATATAAAAAAATATTGGATGTAAAAAATACAATAAAAGATGTGTAATAGCTCACATGACAATAAACATGTCTTGTGAAACACAGAAGCCAATCCCTTCCATGCATACGTTGGATGTTTGTTTGTTTATAATTAATTACATGTATGCAGCAGTGATATTTTGCTCCATTTAAAGGCTACTATTGATCGATTCAGTCGAACAGTAATAATCTATATGCAGGCAATGTACTTGTAAAAATAACAACGGTTGAATTATTAAGGGTCGGTACAATTAAGGCCACACAGTAAAGTATAACAAGTATAAATTAAGCTTGAACAACTAGTTTGACACGGATTATCGTTTTCCAAAAACAACTGTAGAATATTCGAATACATGACGGAAGACAATCTCTGAATCGTGGCGACATTAATTAAGTTTCTTTCTAATTTACTTGTTTCTTTAACATAATTTTTAAAACATTTTTTACTGAAAATTAAGAGTATTGAACAAGTCAAAATAGATCAACCAACAAGTAAAAAGAAAAAATTAATATTTTAGTTACCAGTAAATAAGATTGGGCCACTTCAAAATATCAATGTACCAAGTATGCGAAGAGATGGTTCTACAGTACATGTTCTGATGTTACTAAATCCCTATCCGGGTAAAATCACCAATACCAGCAATACAAACACATGTTTACGAGATTTTAAAATCAATTTTATATTTTTTACAATTTTTTTAACACAAAGGAAAAAACCACATCACAATTACGTTGATTTCATTCCTGAGTTATCGCATACTTTTTTGCAAGCCAGTAACTCCGACCGTTCATCTATAGCCACCACACATTTAACGTATTAACCATATCTTTCACAATTACAAGTGATTAATGATAGTGGGTAACGTAACCACAAATACTAACCTAGCAAGGACTTGAGTCCTACCTGATGGAACGGCTCCAGCAACAGTTCACTGGAAATAAAATTTATAAAATACATTATTGCTTGCTTTTTTTTAAACTAATAAATCATCTGTGGTTGCTATTACAGTGAAACTCGTCAGCCAGCCAATGGGACAAGGGAAATCGACCTATTGAAGAGTTTCATTGTACCGGTACATGTAAATGGAAATCATATTCTGTATAAACAATCTGGGCATTAATGCGGTAAAAGCAACTAAGTTACCAACTGCATTAATTTGAATCAATATTAAAATCTATCGCCAAAATATCAAATAATTTGGGAGAATTTTTGTTTTAGATATTTGGGTTTTGTATATCAGTATATATACATGTGCATGTAGTACTTTAATCTATCACGATGAAATTTCTCATTGAGAGGAAAAATAATCTTAAATTTTCTTAATCAGTGTCAAGAAATATATGAATATAAGTTTTGTGTTGTCAGTTATCAAGGTTGTCATATAAAGTCAGGATAAATCCCTATTAAATAACTAATTTAGCAAGTTAATAAAAAACCATAACTAACCATAGCATCACCACAGGTGACAATTGTAGCTTGGCTCATTTTAATCTCAAG
>JAYJLZ010197280.1:0-10171 GCA_036873915.1 Tubulanus ruber | reverse complement strand
ATGGTTCAAATGTAATCATTAGCACCACCACTGACATTACAGTCATGATACTTGATACTAAAGCGGCAACCTAGAAAAAAACAAAAAAAGTTTATGAAAATTGGTGAAGATAATGGTTTCTATTACGAATACAAGAAGATGTTAAATGCTTTTATATTCACCAGCTGTTTTGGAATTCTTATCTTTTGCGGATTCCTAGGTTAAATATGACTAAAAGTTAGAAAGTTTAGCGAACCTTAACTTATATTTTAGATGCCCCTTAATAAGACTAGGAATTGAATGTATTAAATTATTTTGATGGCATGGTAGAACGACGATTAAATAAATGACAATGAAGCTGTTTCCTTTAGAGATGGTACTCGGCAACCAAAAATATGATGAAAACTGTGTTTGCCAATCCACAGCAATTATTTGGTTTCTGAAAAACCATCAATATGCAGAGGATAAAAAGATAAAGACGTTCTTTTTGATGTTACATCCGCAAACAATAACAAGGTAAGTGTTATTTTACATCTATTCCCGGAGGCTCGACTTTTAAACCACATCAAACATAATCAACATCTGAAGGAGGCACTGGTTGCTAATCTTTCATATTTGTCACTGAAGACATGCTGATCTTAAGCCTGATCAAAAGGATCTTGAGTAATGATGGAGATAGTAGTACTATCACTTAATGATAATATTATGTTTAACTACGCTGTAGTCAGTGGGAACGAATGATGTCAGGTAACCATATTGGTGATGCTTACTGCGTTCTCGCCGTTCAAAAAGATTTATGAAAGACATTCATTATTTACCCTTTCCTTTAATAGATAGCTCATTGCGTCAGGCTACACACCACATCCAGGTAATACAATTTATGTACATCTTGTGTATATATACAGTTTTTTTTTAAATATGCCATGTTGTACATAGGAATATAAAATTGTATTGCTTAAAAATATATTTCAACATACTCGTAAAATAAAATCAACATATCTTTTTATGAAAACGTCTGTTACTTTAAGCTGTTACCAACCATAAATTTGAAGTAGCTCTGCTTATATTCAAGAACTAAAATAAATTATTGATGTAAAATGTGTTTTAATGTTGCATGTAATTTTACACGCAATAGTCCCAGACCTGTCGCATAGAACTTTTTTTTTTAATTTCCGTGCATGACCTTTTTAAACTCTCATGAAGCTAAAAATCTAAACAATGACTAACAAATATAATTGCTAAAAATCTGTTAAAAGTAAATAATTGTTTATTCACTTTGCTTTGCAAAAACTAAAGATAAAACATTTTTATAGATAAAACATTGGTATAATTTCTAGACATTTAATATAAATATTTAAATTTAAATTTCTTGTCAGTTGTCGTCTAAAAGATAGAATAAAAAACAAGGCCCTGTCTTATGTCTTTTCCAAAAAAGTTTTAATCTCGGATGGAATAGGTTTACACTACACATGCGACGATCGAATTAGCGTCCAATTTATAAATTCTAAAAAAAACACAAAAAAAAATCTTCAAAGGCACCAGTGTATAGACTGGCAGCTCGTGCCCCTTAATGTTTCTGACCTTTGTGTATGGCAACGATCGCTACCTTCTGAAGGTTCTTTCTGTCTTTTAATGTCGTGTTGCAAGTTGGTTTTCGTCGGGATTGAAGTCAAGTAAGACCAAGGTAAATTAGGCCAAGGGTTTTCTAAACGATAAGTTAGGCGAAGGACTATGCAAATGCTATGTATGCCAAGGTAATTAAGGCAAGATGTTTTATGAATTTTAAAATAAATTAATTTAAAAAAAATGTAATAAATTCGTCATATAAATTTATAGCGTTACATGCTGTCGTGTTCATCTTAACATATTAACCAAATATATCAAGACTGAAATCGACTGTAACAATTTTTACATACAAGTTTTTAGAAATTAACTAATTACATGAATAATTAGCAATTACTACACCTGGTTAACTTCTTAATCAATAGAATATTGAGATTGAATGCGATTTTTTTGCAAATTATTACTCAAATTGTACTGAAACTAACTTTAGAGCATAGGTATGAGAAGGTAGTAGAAACTGTATAAAATAAAACATTGTAAACTGAGTGGTATTCCTACAATTAAAACTGTATCATAACTGAGCTATTTTTGTGCGCACTTATCATATAGTATATTGAGAAAAATTTCGAAAATATTCATAAAATATGATTTAAATCTAACTTGGCTAAAATTGCCAAATTAACCGCTATTTTTTGTACGATAGAATTCTTCTTCCGTACAAGACCTGCTTGAGCTATTTTGAACAAAGTTCGCTTTGTTTATTATCGATAAACCCGTTATGCTTTAGCGAGAGAAACACAATTCCTTGCCATTAGCAAGTATTGATTTATAAAGCATGCTATCACGATTTAAACGAAGGCAGTTGCATTTACTTTCAATTTGAAGCCATTCTTAATGCTGAAATAAATGTCACATAAGGTAGCTACGCCATTTTTTATTGGGACCCACCAAAGAAATCTAAGATTTTCTAAGCTTGTTTACCCATTTTGTTGGTCTGATTTCTAACAATTTTGAGGCTCATTTTTTGACGCCTCATAAGACGTTACAATATATTTATATATAATTATAACGCTTAATTGGGTCTTCGGTGGACTATAACAAGAACGTCATCGATGCATAAGACGTCACATCATGTTTTTGCCAATTTACCCTTAACGATCATGGCGCTGTCTTTTGGTTGATAGTATAATTATCAATATTTACTACTTAGTAAATATTGATAATTATACTAAGTTGTGGATATTTTCTGATAACAATTGTCGTTATTGCTTAAGTTGAAATGTAATAACCAAGATGATTATATTATTAGCGCATAAGTCCAATATGAAGTGTGTGGACAGGAAACGAAGAAAATGTAGAATCAAAGGGTGGCATGCTGGACGAAAAGATTTGACAATGTTATCAGTGGTGTGCTGCAGTGTAGTGTGTGTAAAATTCGGCTGATATGCCGATATTATTTTCGAAAAGATTCTGAAAAGATTTATAATATCGGAGGTTACATCAAAAAAATCGAAACAGCAGAATAATTTTCAGCTTTTAAGATGTACAACGGTGAATATCCATTATCACAGCTAGAGCCAAGCTGTAAAATCATTAGGAAACGTCTCATTGAAATGTACACGAATTGTCCTTGTTCTAATCTTGGAGTAATAACCTGACTACTCCAAGTTCTAATACATCTACATTTATAAAATGCAGAATTCCACATTACAATAAGAAATGTACGAAATTTCTAAAAAAAATAATTGCCCATTTTTATGATCTAGTTATTTTCAACAAATTAAATCGGTTCACGAATTTGCCGCAAATGTTCTAGAATAATTTGTCACAAATGGCTTTCATCAAACATTAACGGATAGTAACGCGTTGCTTTGTCATTAGTGTTATGTCATTTCGAAATTAATTGCCTACTCAGTGATAGATTTTTTAATTTTAACGACAGCCGTTGCACGGAACATTGAAAACCGACTGCGCTGTGTAAATTCTTTTGAATAAAGTAGATTGTAATTGAGTGGATAACGACTAGGCATTTTACCATAAATCACCGCTCCTTAACAATTAATCCAAAAATGCTTAGCTTGGATATCTTTGTTCTATTAGCCAGGTTAATCCTTCTATTACTTATATTTAAAGTGAATCAAAAAATGTAAATTTTATAGTTAGATTTTAATGATGTTTAAAACCCCACACGGACATATATTTTTAGTGAAAAATGAGACTTTTATACTGTAATTGTATGTACTGGATAATAAAAGTCTCCAACGAAACTCGTAGGGCTACAAAACAAACAAATCGCTTAAGATTGTCAAATGGCACATTCTTTCAAAGAGTTGTTTTATCTCATAGGATTTTCTAAAAACAACATAAGCCGTTCTTAAGCTCAGCAGTATTAGCGGCTCTGTGTATTTTACAGTAAGTGGCGTGGTTGTAAATGCAGATGATCGTAGGCCGATTTTGTGTGAGGCGCGTGATCTCAATCTATCGGAAATGAAAATTTAAACCTAGATAAATTACTCAAGATTTACCCATCCTGCTCTATTAATAAGTTATAAATCATTAACAACTTAAAATTACTGGCAAATAATCTAGCATGGGGACTATCTACTTTACAGATATTCAGAGCTGCCAAACTCAGATTAGAAATTATAATATTAATTTCTCGTTTTCATAATATTGTGAACCCAATATAATAGTATTTTCAACCCAAACCAATAAATCGGAACCAAAGCGCCTACCGAGAAAGGTCTTTTTTTTCATCAGAAGACAACACGCTGACTGCAACGAGCATGCTGATTGGCGGATTTCCGTCCGTCTATCAACCAGTTTCCGTCAAAACAAATGAAGCGATTTTTAGATGATAATATCATCCAATAACAAAATACAACAAAAATATTTTTTATATTTGGTCGTATTCTTTTGCGTTCTATCGTATTATCGTATCGTTTTAAACGAGCAGGAATATTTTGTTCATGCTGCCATCGTAACGCCGTAAACTGGCGAGCTTATTCGTAACAAAATACGATGAAATTTTACTAGTTGGCAGCCATGGATATAAGAATTTTTACCATCGAGATTGTTTACCTACGTTTAAAAATGAGTTTTTTCGTGTTGATTATTAAGCTGGGATTTTAACCATAGCATTTTTTTTTTACAAAATGACAACCTTCCATTTATGACCACCTTCCATGTTCGCATTCCTAGATATATACTTTACAGGTCCATACTTTGCTTGTATAATATTAATAGATTTAACATTGTGAGGAGGTGGAACAAATGACTGTTTAAAAGAAAAAAACAATTGGCACCAGACCCTTGAAATACTATTTATGAAGAGGAAATGAAATAATGAATGAATAAATGGGAAATACTATGACAGAGTTAAGCTCTGTGTAAAAACTCACTTCAATAAAAAGCTGAGAGAGGACCTTACGTACTGCTGAAAATATAACTGAATTAGATTGTGCTTAAAAATCTGACGAGCTATCTTTGAGTGTAATGCATACCTGAATGAACATTCTATCCAAAATTTCACAAAACTTCTAAAAACTGAGGATATTATAATCGTTAGGTAATTTGGACTATTCCTATAAAAGTCATTTCGTCGCAGGGAAAATTAATTGTTTGATTTATTTTTAATATGTAGTTAATATTTATGGGCCATATCTGGCCTTTCATATACCTAATAAATAATAATAATAATAATTTTTATTATTTAATGTGCTACAAATAAACTTGCATAATAACTACTTGTAGAGAATCATCGAAGAGTCCCCCGAGTAATTAAATTACTTGATTAAAATATATGCGGTATTTTATTGACCATATTTTTTTAAAGTTTAAAATGTGACCTTGAATTTTTGGTGGTAGGTTCGATTTTTTAATTAGGTTTGTGTCAACATTATTTGTCAGGCACCAAAATAAGATTTTGTTCTGGTAATTTTTATTGTCCATTACTCAAACAGTAATAGTTCAACAATATCCAGTAATCTCAAGCAAGTAGATACAAGCAGAAAAGACGACTAAAACAGTATGCATTTATAAATCATTTCTAAGAATTATCATACATTCTTAATCATTTTTTTATCCAAATGATTTTTTGAATTCATCCAGTAATTTATTAACTGCTTTGAACCTACTTAATTAATAGTCTTAACGTTGAGATACATTTTATATTATCTATGATGACAGATTTATTAACCGTGTAAGTTCATGTTGAGTAAGGTAATAATGACTAAGCCAATATTGTGTTTAGATTGACATTTAACTCAATAAATTAATTGGATGTGTGCTTTGCTATTGTCGATCTCAGATTAATTAATAAAAAAAAAGCTCTTTGTGTTAATAATCAAATAATAAATATCTGGTGGGGCATATGGTACTATTTAATAAAATCATTAACTATTGAGATAAAATGCGTTTCTCCAATTACAAATAATAATTTTCACTGCCATAATTATAAACATTTTGATCTCTAAACACGTCAAGACACAAAGAATTATTTGGAATACAAAGTATTTTTTAGTTTATAGAGTGGAGTGTCGTATTAACATAAGTATGCAAGGAACGTTCCATCATTTTAGCTGATGAGGTGGTATAAAGATAACAAGGAACATAACTGCAACATACAGAGAGTTATGTCGACAGAATATTATAAAAACAACAAATTCAATGGTCAAACCCAATCTGCAGTGTTAAGTACTTAAGTCGAGCTAATTTCGTTCATTGCTTTAGATAAAATAGAGTCAGAAGAACTGTCGGAGTATTAGTTACCGGTACGCTTGAAACATTGCGTAAGGTCAAAAGTGACACTTTCATTTTTAAATATATGATTGAGCCGTGTTAGTCCCGGATAAATAATAGAAATAACTGGAAAGGCAGTCATCACATCTGATGAAGCTGTTATATACTATCAGCGAAAGCTCGTGACATTAAAATGTTAGTTAGTCTTTAAAGTACTCTCTAAAATTACTTTCTTCATTGTAATTGCAGTGCCTGTAGCAGAGATTTATCATGTCGGTCGCACGGAGACGACGACAACTTATTTTCATAAAAACATATATAAACGTGATAACAATTTGCAATTATGTATAATGACACATTGATATTGACTCATTTTATAAATATTGTTAACAAGCGAATGTTGACTCTAGTATCATAACTAGATTGTTTTGACATTAATTAATCGAAAACAACACAAACCAGCCCGGCGTAAAACAGAGATGGAACTATTTACGAGAAACAGACATCTGGGCTACTTAAAAGCATTGTCGGCGGATGGACCACTATTAAATCATGCAATGCCACATTGGCTCCAAATCTACATTTGATTGGCCAATATTATCCAATGACGTAAAAGTAGTAACTGATAAGGAATGTAAACACAGTATATTTTTGCGAACTGGGGAAAAACTAAAGGTCAGTGACTAAAATAGTGCAACAGAAAGTTGGATTAAGACCTTCCTGTTTGCCATTATTTCTCGCTGCAAAGAAAACTGTCACAGCATTAGCATAAAGACCAAGTTAGTTTAGAGTTATTGTGAAGCATATTGTTCTACCTAAATACACCATTATTTCATATATCTTAAAGACTCACTGCGCAAACAATTGCCAGTAGGGTATGGCATGCCATAGCGAAATATATTCAAGACTATAATCACCATCTTAATCAAGAATACGATGCAGTATTTGAAACATTCTTGGGTCATTTTTTTAGCATTGTATCGTATTCGTAGATTTAGATATTGAAAAGGTCTTGAATAAATTCCGCTTTGGTATTCCATAATATAGAGCTAAAAATACTAACACACTCTCCATAAAATTTGTACGGAGCCTCTAGGGTAAAAATTTATTTCGAATTTGTCTAAAAAACATTTAATTAAAAAGTTTTCGAAGCCTCTTTAACCAATAAAGCGTCTGGTCTGCTACAAAACGTGTGCACGTGTTTGGTTATCTATATAGTAATACTGTAAACCCTATATTTGTCCTGTGCATCAATGTACTTTCCCGTGCATCAATTTTCGTTGCATTATCTACACGCCTTCGTGAAGCCGCCCCGCTGTGCGAAGTGATATTTATTTGTATGGGAAGTACCTACATTATGGTAGGAACCGTTTTTGGGGGGTTTTGGACCTATCAGCTTACTCTCTCTCACTGAGCATTGTAAACGATCATTCCTCAAATTTATGGTAGCTACGGGTTAGCGGAGCGGGAAGTCGTTCGCCTAGCACATAGAAGATGCCGTGTTCGAATCTCTGCTGGGGCAAACTAATATATTATTATTTAATTATTGTCTTATTTCAAATTTGTTTCCAGGTGTGTTTCATAATTATATCCATTTTACACCAAATCTATAAATTAGGGCCTTATACTGAAATGGCGTGGATTATTAATAAACTTATATCTATATTCGTAATTTCAGCATTACTATTACTTATGGCGACATTTTAAGCTGAATAAATGTATTCCATCTCAATTCGTGCATGTATAATTTTTACATAAAGTGCCATCGAGTTTTATGAACTATAACGAAACACTAAGTCTTCAACTTCCTTATTAGTATACAAATTAGACTGACAAGCGTGTATTAATTTGTATTTATTGCCATTCGCGATTGTAACAGCTTTGGCATTTGATATTCATTCGTTGGATTATATGGCAAAAGCATGGTAAGAACTTTGAAAAAATACATTTAAACATATCGTTAATTTTAATATTACATAAAGTGCCATCGAATCTTATGAATTATAACGCTATTGGAGTGACATTAAGTCTTCAAGTCCCTTATTAGTATACAAATTAGTCTGACAAGTCTGTATACATTTTTATTTATTGCCATTCGCGATGACATTTGATTTTCATTCGTTTGATAATATGGCAAGCATAGTCGATATTTATATGGCAAGCATGGTAGTTATTTGGAACTTTGTAAAATACATTCGAACATATCACTAATTTTTATATTATTATTATCAAATACTGAACTTAATAAAGTATTGTTGTGCGTCGGTTCAATCGCATGATTATGGGTAATCACCTATAATCCCTCTGGACAGAATCCCTCACCAAAATTCGGATATCGGACAAAATCTATAATTTTAACTTAATATCCAATAAAAACATTAAAAACAAGTTGAAAAAGTGACATTTCGCCTTTGATTAACATTGAATTGAATTGTACAGCTAATGAAAATTTAAATAAATAAAAAATAAAGTATTTTATTGTGAAATATTAAGTTTGTCTTCAACTGATAGTCTGAAGGTGTATTGATGTAAATAAAACGTTATTTTTATACACTTATAAATCATATGCAAATATAAATAAAGATTTGCATTTTTTTACTAGATGTGAAGACCACAAACTAATCAGTTTATATAAGTTATTCTAACGGTGTTATTAGAGAAGGTGAATTGAAATTAGAATAACTGAATGAGCTATGACTTACATTATTTCATAAGATTAAAGGACAAAAAACTAAGTTATTTCCATTCAAATTCTAAGTTATTCTTTATTCAAAATATTTCTGATCTTAAACTCAGTGAAATTTTGTGAATCTTTCTCACTCTTCTGATGATATGTATTATGTTGCTCTAAAATTCAATGTTAATCAAATACAAATTGCTACATATTAATTTGTTTATCTCGGAAGTTGGATTGATTTTGTCCGCTAGAGGGATTCTGTGAGGTGGGGTAATGACCTTGTTTCTGATAACGTTTGTGATCTTGGTTTATTCGCGATGTGTAAAGGGTGTGTTTTAGATGTACCGTAGGTCTTGGCCAGGATTTATGGTTGTGAAATGACACATTTTTTGATCGAAATGTTGGTTCTAAAGTTTTCGTGTCACCGACTATCGGTAGAGGTCGAAACTAGGCAAACAAACAAAGTGAACGGCGTGTTAAAAACGAGTCTGTTCGTCGCAGTTTTCATTCTGGTAAGTTCGTTAAGTTTTTTTGATGCCTCATAAGACTATAATAGTATATTTATGTATAATAATAACGCTTTTGCGTCATTATAAAATTGAGTCTGTGTAGACGATTTTGTTTGCGTGATATACTAGAACGCAAATAAGAGAAATTTTCGTCCGATTAACACAAAACATGTCAATGTTTGTACAATGATATCGTATTAAAATCAATACTCCCTGTAAAAAGTCATGTTTACATTAAAGGCCATGTTTATATTTTTACTGTAAAAACTTTCATATTAGCCATTTTCAAGCTCAATATACATTTATTACTTAGATTAATTTTAAAAGCATGTACGCACACGCCATTGCCACTTCACCATAAGCCTTCACGTTTTTAGGCTTATAGTTGGCAGTTAATTTTAAATTCAGCGTTTATCGAGTATTGAAAATGAAATTTAAAAACACTTTATCTTCAAGACATATAATTGAACTGAATTTAAGTATTATTAGCATATTGCCATTTTCATAAAAAACACGCACGATGTAATGAAATATCATTTAATAATTATGTCCAAAGATGCCACACATACCCGTGTCCATGTTCTTCAAAATGCAAAACGTGGTTTACACTGACAATTACAATTACAATTGTACTCGCCCGAATTTTATGACAAGAATATTGCCATAAGCTAACGATCAATAATTATACGACAGAGAGGATGAC
>JAYJLZ010197059.1:0-10176 GCA_036873915.1 Tubulanus ruber | reverse complement strand
TTTGTTCCTATGTGATCTATGTGATATTCTGAACCTCTCCTGAAAAATTCAGCTTTCTACTAATTTTTTCCAGGTTCAACCCTAATGCTCCTGGCCTATATATAAACATAAACAATTCTTAGCTTTCCATAATTCAAAAATAATAGATACATGTAGATAGATCATAGATAGAAAATGTATAATTAAATAAAACTAGATAGAAAAAATTTCCTAGTTACAAGTAGAAAATATCTATTCTTCCATCAGTACAAAACATTAACGCCACTAAAGCTTCGCCTGTATTTTAACCTTTGGCCGTTTTTTGGTTTGTATTTGGTATAACGTTAAAACAACAGCATTGCATATTTTATCAAGATAATTAAAAGGCACCAAATGATGTACAGGTAGATATACAACATGATCTATTAGGTATTTAGTTTCATGGGGATAACGAGCATCAAATTGGTCTGGATTCTTATCAAGACTCTCTGGTTCTATGATATTCAGTTGGGTGGCTCCACGGTATGCAGAAACTCCAAGTGCGACTAACATCTGGACAAATTCATCGGGACATTCCTGAAAAAAAGTAGGTAAAACATTCGCGCATACACTTCTATTATCGCATAATGTTACCAATTCCTTCTTAAACCATATTTGAAACGGAACATTATGCACTGTAAATCAAATAATATAATTTACATAATTTTGTGATTTGCCGTCATAAGTCTGATTGGAAATTCTCACTTTATAATTTATTCTCTTAAAGTTTTATATCGTTACAGCAACTTTCTGTTGTTGCATATTTTCTTATATTTAGAAGGTTATAATAGACTTTGGAGAAGGACTTATGTATCACACTAACAGCAAACTGTAATAGGTTCTGCAGTACGAATTAATACTCGTGGTTTAAAAAAATATTTAAAATTTAAAACATCAGAAATAGCGTCACCAGCAGATGAAATTTATACCAACATAAAGCAGAACTTTATATCTACCAACATAAAGCAGAACATATTTTTAAATTCTTGAACCATATTTTCCAATACGTACTTACCACAACTACAGGAAACAACCAATAGTTACGCGACTTTACTTGTGATCCGACCGATGCTACACTGTCAGGTAGGCGTTCTGACACGTAATCTCCTTTTACTTTTACCAGTCGAAAATCTACGGAATTGAAGCTGGAGAAACGATTCCACATCGTACACAGCAATGGAGTGCATGGTTGGTGACGTAATCGATTGATAAGATCCTTTGGAAAACCGCGCAACATCCTAACAATTTTTTTTTGGTAGTCTACGTTCGTTAATCGTGTAAAAAATACAAATGGCTTTGTAAATGTAGGAGTGTTGACAAAAAAGAATAAAAAGATTACTTTCAGCAACTTGGAAAGGTACTCTGAGCATAACTGGTACGGGTAGTGTTGATGAGCAGCGTCCATCCTCTCGAACACATTTTTATCTCTGATTTTCATAATAGCACCTCCAAATGCAGTACAATATTTGATAGTACCAAAACTAAACAGAGCCAAATCAGATCTATGATCTCCTATCTTTTCAAATCCACAAAAACTTTCAGCACAGTCTTCTATAACAGGGAGATTGTACCTGCTTGCAATCTCGAAAAATGGTTCCATATCAACCCACGTCCCATAGACATGAGCGATGAGTATAGCTACCGTATTTTTGGTAATAAGTTCTTCGAGAATATCAGATTTTGGAGCCAGATTATCAATACTTACATCAAGAGGCACGATTTTAAGCTTGTGATGCTTGACTACTTTTACCATATCAGGTATATTTAATGCAGACATAATTAATTCAGATCCAGGTGGAAAATGCATTTCGTTTAAATACAAGTCTAGACCAGATCTCACAGAAAGGCAAGGCATCACATAGTTCGGATTGGCTTTTGTAGTCCATAACTGTTTCAAATTGCTTATGATTGTCCGCCGTTGTTTCTCGCTGTTACAGGTAGCAGTTTCTTGAATTGCTTGAAATATATCCCGCATGGTTGCATCTATATAAGACAATAAAATTCAAATGTTATTTTAGACATGAAAAGCAATGAGTATGCACTACAACTGGAGCTAGGAGCGTATACTGTATTAACAACTATAATGTATTAACTTATTTAGACAAATTAAGCTTTAGATTTTTTATTTGCACAAATCATATGTATGAGTTTATGTAAAGATTGCCCGACATGTTAGTTAAAATAGAGGAAACATATCTTATACATATATTAATTCAGGCTTATGACAATAGAAAGAAATTTAGCTAAGATAATAATTATAAATTACCCAAGAACACACAACCATAAGGGACTATTTCTCCAACATCCATTTCTTCCAGTGTATAAAGTTTATTGGAGATACGTGAACTACCATAGGTCAACAGCTACAACTGAAACCGTTCCAGGTAAAGTATTTTATGTAACCGAGTTATGCAGCTGTTATAATTAATATAACTATACTATATTAATTTATAGTAACGAGTCAATAATAGTTCAATATACAAATCAAGAATAGCATGTAACATATTAACGATCATATCAGGTTAAATGGAGAGAATATAAACATAAAATTATTACCTGAGGTCCGTTTGCTAATTCATAATTTCCCATTTGAGTTGTCAGTCCCTTTGTCACTTCATCTATTAATGAAGACATTAATCATAGTTTTAAAAAACATGAAACTTCAACCTCATAATGGTTATACTAATTATAATGGTCGCTTCTAACACTTGAAAGCCATATGTCTAAGGAAACATAACAATTCACATTTTTGTTCAACATTCCCAAATGAAGAAATAATTATGTTCTCTACATAACCACAATAAGCCTTCACCGTGTGTTGAAACGGAAGACAATGTGCAATATATATTCATTTTTCAGAAAGTTGTGCTCAAATGTGTTATAACAGCTGTGTGTTCCGTATATTAATGAAGCGACATGTATATTACATATTTACTTAAAGAATAAACAATGAATATATTTTCCAATAGAAAATGTATATATATATAATACTAAAACCAATATCGACAATTACTCAGTGAATGACACGTGTGACACACATTGAATTTATACGTGAATATTAACCCAGAGAAAAGACATGACACATGTCCTCAAAATTCATGTCCTTAAAGCAGAGCAGGCATCGACAATAGGTCCTTGAAGTGTTAAAGGGCAAAGACGAAAAGCAAATTATTCATAGATATTTACATTGCAGTCATCAACCCACAGTAAATCTATGGATTTAACATTGTGGTCAGCTAATTTAACGTGGTTGACCGCAGTTGACGCGATATGTGCGCTGAATCAGCAGTGTCGGCACATCACAATTGAAACACCCTGTATGCCCAAGTTCGTTTGTGGGCGTGGGCTACCCTTGTTTCTTCGCAATACGTCAGTCATTACCGTGAGTCAGGATTTATAACCCTGAACCCTTTCAAGAGTGGAGTGACGGCAGCGTATATCCGCCACTAATTAGCCCATTTAACACAAGTGATATTGAGGGTTTCCCAACTATACTGTGTCGTGATGTGAAATCTCCAATTAATTTTCAATCTAACGATAATTTAATGAACACATCCACAGCCCTACTCAAGTGATGAATAATAGCATCATCACTAAATTCTTATTGTAAGTTGCTCAAGACTGCAAACATCATTGTTTTTGTCAGACCGACCATAAATTGATAATCTAGACATCGAATAGAATTTAGGTGTGCATGAAAATTAGAGGTTGACATGAAAGCCAACCAAATTAAATCCAAGCAAAATGACTTCATTAGGCAAATATTTTCAGGATTTTTTATTCGACACGCATCAGTTTCCTCTGTTACATTGGGTCCTTTTGGGAGAAAGAAAGTCCAAAATCACTTAACTTGGCGGCATATATAGCTAATAAAAGGTCATTATTGGCACATTAAAACACTTTATTTGTTTCGTTTAATATATGTTCTTATTTAACTAGTAGTGAAAGTACAGATATCAGATATCTATAAATATTTTTAAAATTTAATTTTATTCAGTCGATTGTAGCGACTCAATCTCAACAACTATATCTTAATATCTAGCGGTGCTGAATCGATAGTGAATACTGGAACAAAATTGCATTTGTGAAAATAATGCGTACAGTTGATAAATGTTGTTTTTTTCAGTTACAAAGTTCTTTTCACAATTTCTTTGTGTTTATGTGTTTTCAATAAACATATACCATGCATTAGCAAGGTTTTTATGAAAAAATTAATTTAATGTGTCAATGCCCTTTAAGCTTCAGAGTATCCATTAAGTAAACAACACTGTAAAATCAGGAACCTGGTGGAAGTAATCATTAAGACACACAGAGGTGGGAGAGACTCTCTCACCTCCCTGTTAAGACACACCGAGGTGGAAGAGACTCTCCCACCTCCCTGTTAAGACACAGCATGATGTTGCACAACTTGGACAAACTGTGACAAAAGCAAGTTTTTGTAAAAATTTCTCATTCAACAGAATAAAGCATTAATTCCATAAAAACTTTACACAATAACAGTTTAGATACAGTACAAAAATTACAAAGGCAACTTTGTTTTCTTGTCAATTGAATTTATTACTGAATGAATTTTTGCAAACTGCTGTTTAAAAGTTTAAAGCCACTTGCTCCTAAGATTTCAGATTATTAGTTCCTGCTGTTTTGGAAAAGTGTGTAAAATTATAATTATTTTGAATGGTTAAAACAGAAAAAGGCATTGCCATTGACAATAAATTGTTACGCAGGCAGAGGCTGGCAAAAGTATCTAGGTGGGTTTTAATTACACTTTTGAGTACAAAAGGTTTGATGGCCCATATCAGGACTTTGTAGGATACTATATTCAACACAATGCCTTTGAATTGGGGCATTAAGGGGCCTCCTACAAATCCAAAAAAAAATCACTTTTAATTTGACTTTTGAGTACGAATACGAATTTGGTGTCATTCAACTAGTATTGAGGCACTGATTTCAAATATCTTACTCTGGGACATTTTTGAACAAGAAAGGGGTGAAGTAAGGGTAAAACAAATGTCTTATTTACACTTTTGAGTACGAAGACGAATTTAGTGCCATACTACTCATTTCAATGTGCCGATTTAAAATATGTAACTCCAAGGAAGATATATCAGGGCACTTTCGAACGGGTCATAGACAGTTAAAGGTCAATTGTCACTGAACAAATTCTAATTACACTTTTGAGTAAGAAGGAAATTAGTGATATTCTACTCGTTTCATTGTGCTGATTTCACATGTAACTCCAAGAAAGATATATTGAGACATTTTCCAACAAGGAATTAAGGACCATAATTTCATTCATCAAGATCAAAAGTCACTCTACTTTGTACTAACCTAAACAAATTAAATTGCATCACTGCAATGTTGAAGCTCTGATTTCAAACATTATCTCAATAGTTGTGGTTATAAATTAGTACAAATGTGTTACAAGTTGCCAATTATTAATACGAAGTCAGGTTTATGAAATTTATACAGTATGTTTTATTTCAACAGTAGATTTTTCCTAAACAATCAATAGAGGTGACCTATATATTTTACAGCGCATTGTTCTTGTCTTAAAAATGTATGTGCAACCTGTTGTTCACTAGATTTGACTAAATGATATTTAATTTTTCACAACTAGATTTTCACAACTATATTTTTCGGCTATATACTACAAGCCATCTTCATCTTAATAGCAATCTTCACCTGATGGCTATTAAAGTGTAGCCGAAACGTCGTGAAAATTAAAATATCTTTGAAGTCATATAGAATTGTGGGTTCGTCATAGTTGTCAACACAACAGTGTCTTATTCTACACTTTAATTGAAAGAAGAGTAATCAACAAGGCAACCAGGGTTGACGCCCACTTAAAATTGGCAAAAATTTGGAGTATAAAAGAAGCCACTGGGTGGCCATCTTGAATCTGAATGACCCAATTTTTGGAAGGAAGATGTATGTTGGGTAGGTTTATATCCCTACTGGATATCAAAGACCTGGGCCAAAAGCTGTATAAGATTTCCCACTTTTGTCTACGGACGAAGATCGAATGCAAGTCCCAACCAAGGTCTAAAAATGGTTGGGTGACCTAGCTGACTATGACCCTTTCTTGTTGGAAAATGCCTCGTTATATCTTCCTTGGAGTTACATATTTGAAATCAGAACATCAAAATGAGTAGAATGGCACTAAATTCATCTTCGGATTCAAAAGTGTAAACCCCCTTTTTGCCCCCTTTCTTGTTAAAAAATGCCCCAATTTATTTTTCTTGGAGTAGTTGAAATCAGTGCACGGGTTGAATCAAACCAAATTCGTATTCGTACTCAAAAGTGTTATTAAAAGTGATTATGGGGGATTTTTACTTTTAGGGGTGCTGCCCCTTATTAGTTTTAGGCCTATTAGGTTTATAGTATCCTACAATAGGCCTACATTCTACAAAGACCTGATAGACAGTGGTAGGCCTATCTTATCTAAAATTATTTTTACTGGTATATTACTGATTTGCCACTCGGTCAATCAGTACAATTATTATTATAATAGACCTAAAACCCACCTAGCTCCCCAAATATAGTTAGTATGAGTCAATACACTAAAACAATACTTGCCACGTCGTTCGGGCTCGAACGAGAGAGATGGACACTGTCGTGTAAGCTATAGTGAAACACGACAGCTGCAAAAACAACGGCAGAATCTTGTTACAACACGTAAAACACCGTAAAACAACCCGGAAGTGTTAATCTGGAAACCAGTCATTAATGATCGGAGACCAGTCTATTTACAAATGGAGCTCTTGACAACATCACAGAATAAACAACTATAGCAGCGAGGTAAATGAGAGCACCTGCTACTTAAAC
The DNA here is from genome assembly GCA_036873915.1 of Tubulanus ruber. Taxonomy (NCBI): domain Eukaryota; kingdom Metazoa; phylum Nemertea; class Palaeonemertea; order Tubulaniformes; family Tubulanidae; genus Tubulanus; species Tubulanus ruber. The sequence continues at coordinate 3,333 of JAYJLZ010197059.1, read as the reverse complement.
ATTGCTTCGGAAGTTCTTCATTATTTTCATTATATTATGCTGTGTGATTCATAAAGTGAATAAGTCAATTTTTATATAGGTTGCTTTGGCCTGGTTTGTGTCCTATTCAGTGTGTACCAACATCTACGATTCAATTCAATTCAATTTAATTTATTGCATCAAAGTAAAAACAGCATTACATAAGAAGTACAAAGCAATAAAATATGTATAACATACAACACAATATAACTACCGCTAAGAGAGACTAGACTCGTCTCAGAGTAGACGTCGTACGTATTTTATTGTTGTAATCGTTACTTACAACAATTGACATTGAGTTTGAGATGACAAATACTGGCTACTTAGTTATTAAGCCTACTAGGGGTCTGTAGTATGCCACAGACACTGGGCACTCTTGAATCCAATGCGATCACATCATGTCTCTCAATGTCAATCATCTCAATGTAAAAATAAATCATATGAGAAATTTAAAAGTAATTTCTCTTACAAAACTTGAATATTTAAGTGTCGGAAAACCCGTCTCCTTGCTGCTTGCATCTAATTTTCAAAATTTTATGAGGGTGGACCCTCAAACCCCCCCCTTCGTAATGGTGCTCGCGAATGTCCGGGGATCATCACAATATATCAGTTCCAATGGCCGCGGCAGGTCAAAATAGCTTGTGTCTGGACTGGTCCTTGTGAAAATGAAATAGTCAAGTCTAAGTGTCAGCTGAGCATGCGCAGTATTATGAGTATACTATTAGTTATTACTATATAATTCAAATTGTAACTTAGGCACCAGACACTATTTATTATACATAGCACGTCATACTATAATGACAACGTGCCAAAGCAATTAATGTCAGGGCTGTCAGTATGTAATGAACCACGCAGATTTCAATTTAAAAATCTTGTTGGGCTTTATTTTAATAACTTTGATTACTGATCTACCGCCCAGATTTTCCCTGACGGCTTTGCCTAAAATAATGCTTCAGTAAAATTTGCATCAAAACAAATGCTCGAAAAAAAAAAATGTTGTATTTTATTTCACCTGCCACTGGCTTCTTTTTCCTAGTGATATAAAAATAAAAACAAATAAATTGTATAAATATAAACAAAAAAATTAAAATCATTCCCTTTGTTTGCCCTTGCTAAATACTGTCCGCCCTGTCAAAACAACGACTTGTTTTGTTAAAGGCATGTACAATTTTAGAGAATTTGAATCATCAAAACATTGCATTATAAAGAAAAGCATGCTGAAAATGTTGTGATCAAATGATAAAATTTGTTTACTGACAGCCAGTTCAGCTTTCAATAACTGGAATGTGGCCATGAAATTTACAAAAAAAAAACGTTATTGTTAATAATTTTCGAGCTGATATAAATCATACAATTTAATGGATTTTTCAGTTTGAGTCATGTCAAAAAAAGCCAGGGGGAAGAAAAAGAAATTCAGTATTTCACAACAAAATGAGCTATTGGATGATGTACCATCTATACTGAATATAGCACCCGAGACTGAGAGATTAGACTTCCAATTACAGCAGGAAAATTCTGGTAAATGATTTTAGTTATTTGTTTCAATTTCCATTTAATTGTGGTAATATTAAATAATACGAAATATATGTTTTCAACCAATGTTTTCTTATGGAAGAAAGACAGAAGTTTAATTTTATAGAAGAATATTTAATTAATTCTTAATTTACAATACATAATTTCGAATGATAAATTAAAAATATTTTTTGTCTCATTAATTGTATAGAATGATGGTCTATTTCAACTTATTCATGTTATGTCTCATCTAAAATGTTTATCTGATGAATTCTTAACTGGTAGTTATTATATTCCAGGTGACTTTAAAGATAAAAAACAGAGAATCCTGCTCAATAAACAAAATGTAGTAAAAAGACTTCCTGAACCACTCAAAGAAGACATACATAGAAAGGGAATATCTAACTTTGACTTTAACTCTGAACAGATTCAACAAGGTGCATTTTTTTCATTATTGAATTTCCAGTTTGTAATTTAATGTATAAATCTAAACATTATAAATAATGTATAAATAGATCATTATTTATTTTGAATATATAATTGTAAAATTCCTGAAATTGTCAACTAATTAAATATTTCAGTTCATACAATACATGTATTGCATGTCCAATACATAAATAAATTTACCATCGATTAATGATGCTGAAGTGATAAATGAAGGTTTAATATTTTTTTATATGCTGCTTTTAATAATTTAGAATACATTGAGCCAAGAAGAATAGTACAAAAGTCTAAGACACAGGCTCGTTCTTTACCTACCAAGGGATATAGCACAAATGGTATAAAAGAAAGTTTTTTATTAATTACCTTTTTTATGCAGTATATTTCTACAACTGTTTACATTTGAAAGGAATTTTTGAAAAATCTTAAAAAGTTCAAGAATTTATAAACAGTTGTTATTATTATTTTAGCCCTTCCTTTGAAGAAAGTTGGACCTCAGGAAATTTATAATGCTTCCTCAGCAGTGCGTCATTTTCCAATTAAGGATTTATCAGTAAGTTTTTCTGTTTTGCTACTTAGTTCTTTTATATTAATCTATGACTGATTATTTGACTCTTTTTTTAGTATTTATTAATTACCTATGCCATTTCAAGGGTTTATCAAAGTAATCATTTATCTCTAATTTTTAATAACTTTTTTAGACTACACTGGCTACCAAAATCTCTGGTGTAACACATTTGGATCTTTCTTCCATTGATAGACTTACTGATCTCTTCTTTAAAGTTTTCAATGACAACTATGGTGGACAAAGCAATTTATGTCGTGAAGTCAAATTGGATAATTGTATTCACATTACAGATGCTGGTATCAAGTCACTCAGTGAAGCCTGCCCTAGTTTGCATGAGGTGGGAAACAAGTTATTGTGTAACAAATTTAATTCAAATAGATTTCTTACAATTTTAATTTTTTATTATTTTGGATTTTTATTAAATTTGATTACATTCAAATGACATTACCTTTATATCATACTGTGAACTTTCATCATGTTTATTTTATGTTACAAACAAGTGTATTATTTTAGTAACTGCATGTAGTACCAGTTACACTTCTTTTGATACAAGTATGATCAACATATTGTCCAGCCTTATTTAGGTAGAGTGACCTCCAGTTAATGTTTACTCCAAGGTATAACCTTTCCATCGGGCCAATGCGATAACAAGCATGGCCCGTATGATAACAAGCATGCAAAACTTGTCATGTAGTCAGCCCATAATGCTCTTAGACTGTAATTTTGATGTAAGCATGCTATGCATGTATTTATTGGTAAAGATCGAATATGAAACACCTCGTTTTGAATAGTAA
>JAYJLZ010196727.1:0-10197 GCA_036873915.1 Tubulanus ruber | reverse complement strand
GTGCGGAGGCTGGGGCCCCTGTCACGGGCACAGTAGCTGGCTGTCCAACGATAGGTAGGCTATCATTATAAACACTCAGAAATCCTAAAACAATTTAATACTATAGAAAACTCAACCTTAACTAACGGCGTCTATTAATATGTCTCTTTTCTTCAGGTGCAAACACCGCTATGAAGACTTCCGCACAAGTTGTCGGGACACAGCAAATGTCAGAGATAGGAGTACGGTCAGGACCTCCAGCTACAGTGACAGACAGCGGAGGTTAGATATTTTATTATATCAGAACAATATTAGTTATTATAAATTAGTTATGCTGAGTATATTTATGTATTCCTTTTATCAATAATCTTATTGTAACGATTAATAGATGACCATCAAAGTGTTGTGTGCGAGTTTAAGTGAAGTAATATAAAAGAGTGATTTTTCGTCTAAGATTTTCTGATACCAGTGCGTAAAACAAGGCCGTACCCAAGATTTGTCAAGGGCGGGTCCATAAAATATTATATTGAAGCGCACCTCCCTGATTGGAGGCAATAATAGAAAACCGAAGCCTGAACTCACCGTGTATTTATCGTTACAGCTTGCGTGTGTGAAATCGAAGGTGATCCTCATTATATATCATACGACGACGTGCCTTTTGACTTCCAAGGAAAGTGTAAATACACCATCACAAAATCACAACTACGCAACGACGCATGCGCGTTTAACGTTGAAGGAAAGAATGATGCTTTACCCGAAATCGCCGGAACCGATAAGGTCACATTCCTGCGCATGATGGACATTAAAATGTTCGGTAAAACGATTCGTTTCTTACGCGATCAGAAGTTTTCTATTGACGGAGCTATGAAAAGTGGCGACACCTATCATGATCCGAGTGGAAAGTTCTCTATAAAACCCAGCGGCGATAATTTGGTATTTGACGCCATGGCGAAGTGCAACTTCTACATCGAGTGGGACGGCATATTTCAGGTGAGTTGAAAGACAATCATCTGACCTAGAATCTCACGACGTCATATAGTTGTCATTTCTATAAAAGTCTATTAATCGTTTAATTATTTAAATTTTGAGCATTAAAAATTTATCAAAAAATTACAGTCTATATTATTTTAGTAACAGTTGACACTGCCAGATTTTAAAATCACTATTATTTTCGATCCACTGTTCACTTATTACAGGCAAAGGTACATGTGCTAAAAAGCCGGTACTCAGGTCATATGACAGGTCTTTGTGGTAACTGTAATGGCGTCAAGGACGACGATTGGAAAATGTTAAACGGACAAAGTGCCAAAGGTCTAAAGGATTCAGAAATAATGCTGGGAAATAGTTTCAAGGTCAACGATGACTCTGACAAACCAGAGACGCAGTAAATATTTAACCTTTTATTTATCAACAAATCAGTTTAACTAACAGTATCTAATAATGTAGCCTACATGCCGTCAGTGTTTCATCAACGGTTCCCATTGTTTCAGTTGCGAAGTGAAGCCGCCGCCACGACAACTAGTCGAATGCAAGAGTAGAATGCAGGGGGCGCTCATTAAAGGTAAAAGGGCGTTCAATGATAAAAAATGGTTGAAATGAAATGTTATTGACATGTATAGAGTCCACTACAAATTTTAATTTCGAACAAAACAACTTGTATTTCGGCCATTAGCAGGGATAGAACTATACAAACACGGCTATAATAATAATAAAAAAGATCAGTTATTGACTTTTTTAACGACTCGATGGCGTATAATTCTGCTGTTTAATTGAAGGTAATTCCATGTGTGGCATTATAAAACAGCGTCAAGGCAAGCTAGACGCGTGTATCTCCTCAGGCAAGGTCGACTATAACGCTCTCTTCACGGACTGTTATTACGACGCATGCGCAGTACAGAATAAGGGAGTGGGAAGCATAATACGTGTGGCATGTGAAGCGGTGAAGACCTTTGTCGAAGAATGCGAGGGGCAAGGTGTCAAGATTACCACCAACTGGAGAAACCAGAATCTGTGCCGTATGTAGTTTACTTTCCTTACAATCACGGGTTTACTACGTCATTACTCGATGTGTGGGTTCGAGTCCAGTATCCGGAAAAGTAGTTCCAGATGAGTGTCTTTTCCATGTTTTAAACTATAAATATAACTGTCATTTACTTTTTATTATTTTGGCCCATGGCTCGCGAGTAATCTCTGCAGGTCTATTACAACTCCCTGATCAATGACGGAAGTCCATCCACCTTTAAAATACAATACTCAATATGACAGGTACTCTAGTCTGGGGGGTTCAGCGGAGTAGCTTTATGTTTGAGGTGGTCCGGCAAAAATTAAAGAATATCTAATATTGTGTGTTACTTCGTCTACAATGTATGAAAAACGCGCGTTTTTCGTCTTTACTGGAGTAAAAACGCGCCTTTTTGAACGCACATGAAAAATCCGCGTTTTTGTCATTGATCGACTCGGCTACAGGCGGCGCTCCCACCTCCACGTGTAGTCCAGGGAGAGGTGATGTCTATATCACCTCCCTGTGTCGACCAGGGAGTTGATGTCTATATCATCCCCTGTGTAGACCAGGGAGAGGTGATGACTATATCACCTCCCTGTTTAGACGAAGTAATATATGACTACCGAAGCGCGAAGCGGACGTCAATTTACAATAAGTGACGAACAGGGCTTGAAATGTATAGAATTTGGCTTCAAAAGACGCATTGAATTCGTGGAGAATTTTATTTTCACCACTGAGCTCCAAATTACCCTATATCTCTTCATACAATCATTAAACAGTGACTTTTTATGAGCTTATAAGTCTATCTTTGTTATCAAACGATCAGAAACGCAGTTATCAAATAGCAAAAAAGCCTTAAATTACTGAATTGATCTATGATTTGTAGCAATTACGTGTCCCGCCAACTCCGTGTACAAATTAGAAGAATCGGGCTGCGAACCTACTTGTGACGACCCCCACGCCATACGATCATGTGACCTACCGGATACAGAGGGTTGTTTCTGCAAGAACGGCTTTGTAAAGCATGACCAAGCTTGCATTCAAACCAATCAATGCAAACACAAATGAAGTAAATAATATAAGAACTGCACAATAACCGCTATTTGTCAGTAATTTTTAGCATTATATTTATGCTGTTTAAGATTTTAATTATTATTTTTTTTTCTTTTCTAGGTGTCAATTGAACGACGGAAATGATTTTAAAATGTGCAGGCTGATAAAATCGAAAATAAAAAAAATATCAAACCGTGTAACTTATCTTAAAAACGTTTCTACTAGAAAACCAGTCAACTAATAATTCGTATAAATTAATGAATTTATTAAATCATTTATATATAGACATAAGACATAGAAATAAAATTGTATTATGATTTATAGTTTATATTATGCTACCTGAGTTCAATCAAAGACAATAGTCCTTTGATCAACAGCTACCAGCTTACATTTCCCCTGAGACAATCCTTGTACCTCTAGAGTTGAGTAGGCAGTACAGTACTAACAATATTATTAAGTTTCATGATACGCAGAGCTGAATAATATCTATGATGACTTGGTTCTACGTTCGTCAATCTCAGTAAAGTTTGGCAAACCTGCAGGCATAGCTACTAACGCTGATTCATCATTGAGAATATTTTCCGCTTCACCTGGAAATAAAAGAAGGTAGATCTGTGACCCGTTGATCAAATCACGTTAAAAACGTAGGAATTCTAAAAATCAACGAATGGCCCAGAAGGGGTCGATTACGCAACAACGATTTCGAAAAAAAAATTGAAAAAAGTTCGAAATTTTTTTAAAGATATACTTGTACATTTTTTTGTTCTTTTTTAATTTTAGTTTAAAACGCGTAAAAGATCTTTAACTACAAGGAAAAAATAGTTTGGGAACAGATTTGTAGAAGAAATTATTTATCTACGACTCAAAGTATCGAATTGATCGGTTTGTTTACATTTCAGAGCGTATTCAGACATTCTTTCAATAACTCCCGCACTGTACAAGTGCGACATCTACCAATAGAACTTGTAACTAATCAGCAAACATTGCTAGTAATTGAAGAATTCTTAAACATTTTTTGGGAATCGGGTCAAAAGAGGCGAATTTTTTCCACTTCCTGTTCGTCGAAAGTACTTCCGTTTTGAGGAAAAACCTCACCAAAACTCTTAAAACAACGTACTCGATCTGTTTCATTTTAGTATTATAGCCTATGATGTTTAAGACATTATATTACCGATCTACCTTTAATTACATACATGTACTTCAAATCACACAGTTAGAGCTTAATTTTGTTTAATACATAATTTTATACAAATAATAATTATTACATATTACAGTAATTATTATGTAAAAGCTATTACATATCTTTATGTAATAAGAAACAATACCGGTATGTCAATGAATTACGATTAGCCACGATTTATCATACCAATTTATTGAAGAAACGTATGTGTAGTTGAAAATAAAATGGTATTCTTACCAAGTATACGGTTGATTTTCGTCCCAAAACAGAGATCAGCTTGATAGCCAAGCATAAACGAAAGAGGAAAAACAGGTATAATAGCTGCTCTTTTTCCTTTCTTAACTCTACATGAAATATAAACAACCCACTTAACAAAGGGGAGTAAAACAACAGTAAACGGAGTTGAATAAACTCGCAATGTCCTAACAATTGACAAAGCTTGCATGATTGATTAAAGACACACAAATAACAATATCATATTAACTTGTTTTTCTTTTGCTGCAATCTAAACTGCTACTATATCAAAACAGAAGTGGCGGTGTTACAATTACAGATAACCACTGTACAGTATTCAACAGATGGTAAAGTCTAGGGGCCGTAGTTTTATATGAATGGTAAACATGAATTTTATAAAATTATCTACCCTATTATTCCAACCACTAGAGCAGTTGCATAGAAGGCAGATAACCAGTTAAACAATTCCCTGCTACGGGCCAGCTGAAAGGCCATCATTCTCTCTCTCATTAGATTCTGCATATGAAGTTGTCGTTCCATCTAATATAATAAGATTATACGTTCAAAACACGTATATGTAATACCGTAATTAATTGTTAAATGCAGATTCAATTTGTCTTCATTACGGTACTTATTTCTTAGAACAAAGTATAAAATACTTCTGGAACTAAAAATCGAAAAGATTATATTGATAAACCATTTTTTGTTTTAACAGAAAGTGTGTTCCCTATAACATCTAAGAATATTTTCAATATAAATTGTTTTCTTTGATATAAAGTTGGTAAGGATTGTGTACCAGTAAAGTAACTATAGTTAGATACTTCATTAAACTTTCATAGTTTTCTTACACAGTAGTCGACAGTGCCGATTGCCACAGATTATTGTTGGATCCGAGGTAAGCAGAGTCTACTTTACATGAAAATTTCACAATAAAAAAGTAATAGTTGTTTCTAAAAAAATAGTTGCAAAATACCTGCATTTTTTGTGTTTCCAACATGAATTGCTGGTTTTTCTTCAAATTCTCGTCCATAGCTTTGCCAACTATCGAACCCATGACTATATTCTCAACAGTTAATCTTCAGCTAATAATTATTTTCTACTGCAAAAAAGTGAAGGTCATTAATTGCTTTATAAATACATAGAGAATGAAAGTTTTTGATTTGCGTCCAGAAATTTTTAAAATGGCATGAGGCTTTTTTTAATAATAATAATATTTATTTTTTACTTATAATATTCAATACAATACATCAAAAATAGAAATATATAAGTGAAGGTCCAGTCACAGAGCCCACAGGCTGTGTCTACCTGGGGTAAGCCAGGCGGTGACTGAACCCAAAACAACAAAAAGATAAATAGAAATAGATGAAAATGAACTGACATGAAATGAAGTGACAATGTATGAAAAATACCACTAATTATAGTGGGCAACTATATATTCGAGTAACTAAACTAGAAATTAGAACAACAAGTGTAAGTAATAGTAATAAAGTCGATTTCGAGATAATAAATATAAGACGTCGAAATCTCGACAAGTCGAAGTTTCGAGTTAGAGTTTTTTTCTTTTGGCCGCAATGCTCTTCCGTAATATAGGCCTACTGATAGAAATAAAAATTCTAAACATTACCGGGGTGTTTGAATAGACTCAGTTCAGTAATAATTCTTTGAATTTAATAATATTGTTTGTTTATATTGGTTGTTGAGGTAGCATCGACCTTGGCTTTAACCTTAAAATCAGTTTCACCGAAAGTTATGATAAGACGGTCGAGTCCTTTATTATTACCATCGCAAAATGCGGAAGGTTGTGTTTTGATTACCTTCGCAAAATGCGGAAGGTTATGTTTTGATCGCTGTGTGTCTGTGTAATGTTGTTACCTTCGTTTGTTTGTGTGTTTGTTATTCGCATAACTCAAAAAGTATTTAACTGAATCGCATGAAATTTGGTGGGATGATTGGTTATTATCCGGGGAACATTTGATTAGATTTTGGAAGCGATCGGGTCAAAGGTCATGAAAAGGTCAAAATCGTCTTTTTACCGTAGCGCGCGGCGAAGGTATGCGCTCTACCGAGTGCCCGTTCTCTAGTTACAATTATTTTGCTATTGAGCCGAGGAAACGATTTTCTTGATAACCCAAGGATCCCGGCTAGTCCTCACGACTACAATAATTAATAACTATTCATGACACGTTTATTTTATGCAACTGGAAGTTTCCAAGCAATTTGTCCGCTTTCAACACTCTGATGTAAGAAAATTAATTTTAGTAAATTAGTAAAGGGCCGGAAAAAAACACTTTTGTGTCTTCAAATTTATTATGTACTACTGACACTTACTACCAGGGTACAATATTATTAAAGATTTGCCATGCATGAAAACATAAATCGACAGATTTCTATGAAGATCTTTCATCCATTCCGATTTGTTGTGATCAGGACGATTTCAAAGACGATACTAGTTTCTAAAGGAAGATTAATAGGGTAACCCAGAGGCAACGTTACTTGTGTTGACAACGAAGTGAACTGTTGCCGCTGATTCATGGCATCGAACGCTGCTGCGTTTCACAGTGGACCGTCTGTTCTGTCTGCACTCAGTTGTGTCTATAAAGCTTGGACGGGAGTAATCATTCATTCAGAACGATTACTCCAAGGTCTAAGCGAGATATTGTGTGTTGCTTATAAATTCGTTATTTGACAAAACGAGTTAGTTTAGCTTCGCATTTTAACAGTGTTAAAATTCGAGTGTAGATATGACTCATCTATATAATAAATCAACCCAAAAACTTTGACGGAAGATCACAAAGTGGTCACAACACGGCTTTGATTGAAACATTGCTACTGTTAACGTAGCCATGTAAAACGTTAACAGATTTGAGTTTACCGTGACCGGCTGATCAACAGTAAATCAAATCATGGAGTTCACTTCCAACTCCCTGATGAAAATGACAAATGAAATTACAGTATGTACCGTACGTGTACATTGCTTGTGTATCCATAATAACAGCGTCAGAAATTAACAAAGAATTAGCATTCATAAACAATAAATCAAAACTCTATTTCAGTATAAAAGATACAATAACTTGTATAAATCATGGTCCAATCACAGAAAATACTGTTGTTACATTCAGTCAACATATTTGTGTTATTCAAACTAACATCAGAAATCCGTCCTGTAGCTTTCTGTTTATGACTGGGTTCAAATACTCCCTCTGGTGTCCACATTATTCTAGCCTGGTGGATCAGTGCTGTATACAGCTATCCCTTTACGTTAAACACACTTTTAAATCCTAGGAAGCGCACCTCGGGTGTGTTCACAGTAACTCCCTCGGGTGTGTTCACAGTAACTCCCTCGGGTGTGTTCACAGTAACTCCCTCGGGTGTGTTCACAGTAACTCCCTTCGGGTGTGTTCACAGTAACTACCGTAGGTTCTAATAGACGCACTCCCTCTGGTGTGTTCACAGTAACTCCCTCGGGTGTGTTCACAGTAACTACCGTAGGTTCGAACAGACACACTCCCTTGGGTGTGTTCACAGTAACTACCGTAGGTTCAACCAGACGCACTCCCTCGGGTGTGTTCACAGTAACTCCCTCGGGTGTGTTCACAGAAACTCCCTCGGGTGTGTTCACAGTAACTCCCTCGGGTGTGTTCACAGTAACTCCCTCGGGTGTGTTCACAGTAACTCCATCGGGTGTGTTCACAGTAACTCCCTCGGGTGTGTTCACAGTACTCTTATAGGGAGGATCAAGTTTCTACATTATACGTTACAACTTTTTTAAACCTAGTACATGTACTGTCAATATACGAGTGAGTACACTGTATGTGGCTCACAAATGTATAATATAAAGATACATAGTTGTCTCTTTGTATAATGTACACAACCTTAGTTTGGCTTTTAGTCGCTCAGAGATATACAGTGTATAAATAATATAGAGATTGATGTTCTTCCATAAACAATATACACATGTACATCAATAACCTAAATTTTGATTTAATTTTATTGTTCATTTTTAGAGTAAAATGAAGAGCCAAAAGATATTCCAAACACGGCATTTTAGTGAGTCACGTAAGAGCCAGCGACATATTAAACATTTATAAGCTAACATCAACTCAGTAAATATAAAAATAGTGACATACCAGTAGAAATACAAAAAAAGCTAAAACAGTGAACACAAAATATCGAATTGAATAATAATGTTTATCCTCTTAAGAGTAAAGGGCTGGATAAACTACGTCACTGTTAAAAGATGATTGTTATTGTCAGCGAAGGATGACCGGTGACTACAAGTCTGATATTTAATGAACAGTTGAATTGGGCAGATTATTAGATGTTGGATAATTCCTCGCTCCGAATATAGTACTTCCAACCCGTACGTTAGTGCTTCCCATCTCAATCTGAAATAACAAAATGATGAAAGTCACTTTCTATAAAATTCAAATTATTAACAAGAAGATAATCCGGTAATCAAAACTCATAAAGCGACTTCACATATTGCATTATTAGGTACAAATAACATGATTGCATTGCATTATGAAAACTGAATCATGAATCAAGAATACCCGGTAGTTTGTTTTAGTAATCATTTGTCAGATGTTCGCATTATACCGGTAAATGCTATTTTCATTAGTACACTGTATGTATTACACCTATATTGGTGTATTTTAATGTATAGCATACATGACGTTAACTTACAGCATACAAAGTTAACTTACGGCATGTTCAAAGTCACCAGACATTCCCATACTAAGTTCTAAATCTGATTCTTCCATGTTTAAATTATCACAGACATCTTTTCTACACTGTATCAGTCTCTAGTAAATAAATGGTTAATATAATCAAGTTAAATATAAATCACAAATATACATGTTTGTACAATAATATATCTTAAATTAGATATGCTAATCATGCAATCCCAGCTGCTCTCATATTAGTCTAGTCCTCCTATTTCAATCACTCCATCACTTGCTATTTCATTGCATTCACCCTATTGGGGCTATAATGCATATATTACATACCTGGAAATCGGGGTTTGGTCCTAAACTGAGATCATAGTCAAAAGCGCCAATAGTCATTAAACCTTTTACACGTAGATGAAGACAGGTATCTAAGACATGTTTTAATAACGTTGTACACTCTGATGGTAGGCAGCCATGTTTATCTGGAAAAAGTCATTTCAAAATGTTTTAAATTGTGGGAAAACAACATTTTAGGTTTATGGCAGTTGAAATTAATTTGAGAAAATAAACTAACATTACATGTCACCTTCGTCAAAATTTACAATCAAATAATTTCCTGTCGAAAATCTACTGCAACTAAAGAAATACTGGTAAAGTCGCTATAACGAAGTTGAAGGGACCACAATAAATACTTTGTTATAGAATATGTTCGTTATAAGCAAGTGATGGAAGTACATAGGGGTTTGTCAGGACCACAGGGTCACTTTGTAATAAGCGACTTAACTATAGCAGGAGTTGACTGTAGATTAATTTATACATTTTTAGATTTCAAAATTTAACCATCATTTCTAACATTTATGGATGGTACAATCACTAAATTAAGTTAATATTCTCATGGGCGGATCCAGGATTTTCAAAAGGAGGTGCTCATTATACCAATGGTATGTTTCATATGTACACCACCCTAAATTCGCGCATGATTCTTACACAGTGCGTTGAATTAACGAAAATAATCAATAAAAGATAACTAGAAATAGGAAATCTTGTTGTATAAACTTACTATCTTCACGGCTTGTGTTCAC
>JAYJLZ010196616.1:0-10203 GCA_036873915.1 Tubulanus ruber | reverse complement strand
ACGGCAAACAAGACAGTGGATACGACGTAAACTGTAATTGCAGCTGTTTGCGAGGCAGAAGAGCTGAATCTTTTTGTAAAAAATGATGCCGAGATTTTTGCTACGAACAACGATGTGTTCATAACCGCCTGCATATATCCAGCCACCTCAGCGGAGACAAAGAACGTCTCCACCACGTAGACAGTCAAGTAGTTCGATTGAACAAACAACAGTCCAAAAATCACGCCTATCATAATTCCAGTCAATATGAGAATCGTCAGGGATATCTGGAGTTTCTGCTTGCTTTTCAAATGCGTTTTTTCGGTTGGCACGTGTTGTTCTGGATTGCATTGACGTATCGTCATGTCGTCGTCATCTGTGACACTGGAATAACTGTTGATAACACGCCGACAGCGAGGAACGGCGTATAAAACAAGCATTCCTGAACCAGTGAATAACATAAATACGGCGAACATCACAAATGCCTTCCAGTAAATGGTCGATTCTTTGCCAAATTTGTTTAACAAATTGCACCCAGATTTTTCTCGAGACTGAAACGCTTTAAGTGAAAGGGCGTATTGCAGACTTATCTTGGAGAGGAACTGTGTGAGTATCAGAGGACAGATGACAGCACCCAACGCTGTTCCCGAACTCATGAAAAGCATTATACTTGGACTGTGTGGCCCATATATATCGACACAAAATAACATGGTAACTGAAAACGAAATGATATTTTTTAAAACTCAAGTTTAATATCAATAAATCAAGAAATTATTTTATCTTTGGTCCAAGGATTTGGTTAAATAATGTTTTTTTATTCTAATTTAGAGTTTAGTTTAATATTGTGTGTTACATAAATTCTATATCTCTCTTCACGTTTCCTCGTATAATGTAAAAATAAAAATTATAGTTTGAAAAATGAAAATATTAAAACAAATGTTCACACTTGGTGATGATTAATAGCAATACGTCTCCTGTTGTCAGCAATATTGTAAGTTAAAATTGACACAAACTTTTTTGTAAAAGTTATTTTAGGCAAAAAAATAATATCTATTTTAGAATATTGTATATTCCTTACCTGCTACGATGAACTGGGCACCAATAGCGGTTATCAAAACACATACGTTGGTCAATATAAAATTTTCACTCAAACCAAATATGAGCATAGATAACCCACATACTACAAAAACACTTCCTAACATAACCTGCTTGGCCTTGAAATAATAAACGGTAACCATTGTTAATATTGCACCAGTAACGTTCCCAATTCCTTGATTGAGTGATAGAATCCATATTTGGCAGACAGTAGCGTTGTTCTGTATCAGTAGATCGTACAGACACACGGACATGTACTCCAACAAGAACAACTATAAATAAATATAGAAACAAAAGAGTTTTATATATTAAATTTATTATCACTTATTATTTGTGTAGCTATAGTGACTTTTAGCCTTAGTAGTATAGGAAAGTGAGAGGTCAAACGTGAAGCCATGAAGCCAGATGACCAAATCAATTAGTGTGAGGCCATTAACCCAAGCAAGATGATCTAGTGTATGGGGGTGTCCTGTGTTGAAGGTCGGCTAATAACTTGTGGTATACAACCTGTCGGCAGTTAGTGCTATTAATTTAATCACTTTAAACAATGGCGGATATTGAGATTCCACCAATTAGTGAAATTAATAAATTTTGTCAGGCATTAATTATCGAATCAATTATTGCAAAAAAGTATCGTCATCGGCAGCCGGTACACTCAATAAACAATAATGAGATGCCGTCAATTAGAGAAATAAACAACTCTGGTCGGACATCAATTAGCGCATCAATTATTGCATAAATTATCGCCATCTTTAGCCCGTATACACAGCTTAAACAATATGGCGGATAATAAGATGTCATCAATTTGTGAAATTAACAACTTCGGTCAGTCATTTGGAAGACTAGTATATATTTAACTTCCAACAGAACCCCAACATTAATCATTCGACCAGCTTTGAAGAAGATACAATTTCAAGAACTTTCTACGACAAACCTCAGAGAAATCAAGACAGCAGATAATTTAAAAGGTGAGTAAGATTAGTTATAAAATATATACAATAGAAGCCACACTTATCGCTAAATACGTTCTGTAAAGTTAAATCCGAAAGAAACCAACTGTTACAAAAACTTGTGTAAATATTTCACAATTCCCTTATTATAAAATTTAGGCTCCATACCAAAACTGTCTATAAAATATCCTATTTTTCTCTCGTCTATGTATAAAGTCAACCAATGTTCACCAGGGTCATTTGAATTTTTTGAATTTAAAACATACATTGAGGGGTATTCGTTTATAGGCGGTAACTGATCAGGTGCGAATGTTCCTTTATACGCAATCTTTACACTCGGATCGCGGGACTATAATTTCCTCAATCTCGTTTGTATACAACATTATTTAAAATCTGCAATGATAGTTCTGTTCTTGGTCACCTCAAATATTTCATCAAAATTTGCATGCACTAGCATAATTAATGTTTCAGGAAGTGGATTTGAAAACTCCAACTCAACGCGTAAAGAGCCTTTTTTAATTAATGACTAATGATCTCCAGCACCAAAATCTGGCCCTAAATCAAATGCGCAAAGAAAATATCCACGTGAATAATCTTTTCCTGAAATTGCTAAAGAACGATCTTTATATAAAAATCCCGTTCCAGTATAAAGTGAATGATATCCCTCTACGTAGTCTTTGCTTTCAAATTGTATTGGAGAACCACACACATTGTCGCCATTTACTGTGACACCAATTTTGGTAATATTATAGTGATGAAAATTGAATGGATTTTTTAGAATAATCTCCACTTAGAGCCTGATCCGAGGCAAAAGCAATTACAATATTTCTAGTTATGTTTCCAATGAAGATGTTATCCTTAACCAGAGTTTGCACACCCCTTGTTATATTAATAGGGAGTACTTCTGTCCTCACTATATGATATTTAAATATATGATTGAGCCGTGTTAGTCCCAGATAAATAATAGAAATACCTGGAAAGGCAGTACTTTAAAGACTAACTAACATTTTAATGTCACGAGCTTTCGCTGATAGTATATAACAGCTTCATCTATATGATATTTGCCATTTGCACTTGTTAATGTCTTCTCGTGTTCTAGCTGAACCGCCGGTGTAAGTTGAACTCTCAAATTGATACTCTGAATAAAATTCTCTTGTGCTTTCAATGGTGAAAGCGTATTTTCGGTATCTCGAAAAGATCTCACCACACTAAATTATTAGCTGCCCTTGGGGTTCCTAGTATCTCATCTGTGATAAATGGTTTTAAAATATCTCTGTATAATCGTATTTCTAGTGAGGACTCCCCAGTCAGGGACCTTAACTTTGCACTGCTGGCTAGATTTGAAGGTGGTGGTCATCCGATGGTGGGTACCCTCAGTGGGTCCATTTCTGCTATGGGCCTTTCGCCATCAAAGGTTGCACTCTGCCAGGCAGCCCGGGTACCGCAGGTACCTTGCCAGCACCAGCGACACGGCCGCGATGTGGTAGTGGACTCGCTGAGGGCACTCCTCCACTCGGATGATTATAAAAATAGATCTTCCAGAGCAAACTGCTGGCCAGTCTCCTGTTGAATGCTTTCTAATTCTGTGTGTTTATATATATGTATGTATGTATGCTTATATTTTATTCTCCTGTAAGGAGGTTTTATATTAAAGTTAAGTATGGTGAGAATGTGTCACTATGCTTCACAGATACTGAACAGCCTCACATATGAAACTAATGATGTATATCGGGATATGTTGGAAGATCAGGAGATGTATGACTTCTCGGCGTATCCCGTGGAAAATTTTCTACATTCTACAAAAAATAAAAAGGTTGTCGGAAAAATTTCAGATGAAATTTATGGTCAGTCGATGATTGAATTTTTCTAAGATCGCATTGACACCGTTCGATGATAAACGCATATTAGAAAATAGTGTAGACACACTTTCTCACGGACGCTACAAAATCCAGAAAAAAAACCCAAAAATGAAATGTAAACTTGATAATGGAGTTTTATTTTCACAGAAGTAATTTGTAATCACATGATTTAAACGGTATTTTAAATAGCATGGTTGTCCATTTTTATCTAATATCTATTTTATTTTTATATATTTAAAAGCTTATTTACATTCACCAAATATATTATCTAACAAAAACGGCGATGGAGTACAATATACGCAACGATACATTCCATCGTCATGAAACATGCATGGCTTCATAGTTTTTAGTTTGGGGCACATTTTAGCTTGTCCCACTGCGTGGTCGTTGGTAGTATACCCTGTTTCGTGGGTTTTAGCTCCTTATTTTCAAGAGTATTGTAGTAGTGTCTAATATCAGCAACTTTATATCCATGATGTTTTTTAACGGTTACAAAACGATTGCGACCAATATGCACAGAGAAATTCGCCCAGTTACTATCATCCTTTGCGTATGTGATTGCGTTGTCAATCTCACTTAGATTATAGGCGAGATGGGTCCATTCTTGTAGATCTAGAGGGATGCCACGTCTAGTTGGAAAATTTTTGATTCCCTCGTCGAGTTCGTAGTGCCGAATATCAACTCGTTTTCTACCTTCCCATGTTTTTACAGCAACGTAGATAAGGTTACCAATATAGTGGAAGCCCTCTTGTAGTTTTACATTCTGAGTTTCTGTAAAGATAAATAATGAAACGTTAAAGTAAGACCGAATATCCCACGACTATAGTACACGAATAGAAAAGCGCAGGCTATTTGCCAAACGATAACCGATACATTTTATGGAAAACGAGTACCAACCTTGTAGTATTCGGCGACAAGCAGTGTCATCATTTCGGTGAGGTCTGCTGAGCTAGGGGACACGAGTCCTGTGTAATTCTCTTCATTGGCGTTGCTGTTGAGTCCATGGTGGCTGTCGTGTTCATGATTATTAGGGTCAGAGCTCGCGTGTTTTAAACGATAAAACAAAAATTGCGATACATTATATGACATGATATAATTAAAGGGTCACACACATTGTTAACTAAAGTCCTGATGGAACATGTTTCACAGAGATGTTGCCACATCGTTCGTTTCATTGTCGCTCCAATCATCATCAGAGGAAGATGGGTGAGTTATGTATTGAGAATGATAGCTCTCGTGTAATGCACTAACGTTGTACAGACCAGTTTAAAATCCGACTGTTTAATTCTGCAGTAATGAAATATTCTCTCCATTGGCGAGAAATGTGGTACTGGTGAAACGGACACTTGGTATATATACAAGACCCCCCAATGAAAAAGACTTCATCAGTTTCTGTACTGGTGCCCTCTTCAAGTTTATAGTCACATGTATGGGTGAGAATTCAGTTCCATAGTCGGTACATTTCGAATATGAAGTTGGGTGTAATCCATCACAATCTTTACATAACCCTAAGACAAACGTTTCAACAAATTATTGGCGACAAAAGAAGCAACTGACGGAGAATCCCTCATTTTCACAATGTCGACTCATGCAAACTTTGCAGCATTTTTGACTGCAACAAGTAAGTGGGATGATGTAATCAAACTGGGGGTTACAACATATGATACAGGTTCAGTTTTCCAGAGCTTCAATTATGAGAATGAGGACTATGTTATAATGTAGGAATTTTATATGCTTCGAAATTATCATGTTCATGCTATATTTAGACCACACCGGAAAATTTTAGTCACGTGATGCGTTGCTCGTAAAAGGACATTTGTGACGGATATGTGAAATGATGAACTTGTGTGTGGAGAGTGCAAGTTATTTCCACTGAATTTATGCAATAATTGATGCGATAATTATTGTTGTCCGACCAGAGTTGTTTATTTCTCTAATTGACGGCATCTGATTATCCGCCATATTGTTTATTGAGTGTACGGACTGCCGATGACGATCCTTTTTTGCAATAATTGATTCGATAATTAATGCCTGACAAAATTTATTAATTTCACTAATTGGTGGAATCTCAATATCCGCCATTGTTTAAGCTGGGTGAACGGGCTGCGCATGACAATAATTGATACCATCACATACAATACAAAATGGGTGATTAAATTAAGTAGCACTAACTGCCGACAATTTGTATACCACAAGTAATTAACCGACCTTCAACACAGGACACCTCCATACACTAGATCATCTTGCTTGGGTTAATGGCCTCACACTAATTGATTTGGTCGTCCGGTCATCTGGCTTCATGGCTTCACATTTGACCTCTCACTTTCCTTTACTACTAGCCTTTATAATGAGATGTTGCAGGTAGTTGTTTGATCTTGCAAGTCCTTCTTTTTATCATTATCGAGCAAAGAATGTGGTTTGCATGTAAAATTTATTTAGAATAATTTGAAAAAATTAGTTTCAAACAAAATTTTGATTCAGTCTTTAAATTTCCACTTACCAGCGCCATTTGATTGAAGTATATAAGAAACGAAATGGACAGGATAGAAATCTTCTGAAAGAACGTCATGTTTTATTCGCAAGTTTTCAGCGGATGAATGTTTCCCTTCTCGAACAGGCAGCCAATATCAAAAACTATGCATCCGAATACGAAACTGCTGTGAATTGTATACTGCGGCATATGAGTATAAATGTAAAATTATGGTTATAACATTCGAAACCTTTGCGAGATTTACAAGCATAGTTTACAGTCTATTTTAGAATTGTCAAGGCTTTCGTCATGATTGACCTTAAAACCTGTTTGTGTATAAAAATTATTTTAGAATTGTCAAGGCTTTCGTCATGATTAACCTTAAACCTGTTTGTGTTATATGTAGTCACCTGTGATTGTATTGTATTATCGTTGTATTGTGATTACTCATGTACTTTGCGGTAAATAAATGCTATACATTTACTTCTACTGATACAAGAGTTATAAAGTTCTTAGAGGTCGTTCCTGTCGACACAATCAGGTCGGAGTCTTCAAGACAATTCATATCGACACTAGTTTCACCCAATATTTAAAGCGGAAAATTTAATAAACAACATGAACAAAGAATAATTCGCCAATAACTAAGGTGAATTCAATGATCTGTTTGTATCTGTATTTTAATGAAAGATTAAAATAAATATTGAATGCGTTGTACAGCAGAGGTTCGACGACATACGATTGAACTTACATGGTGGGAACACATGGTGGGGCCAAATGTAGGGGCTACATGGTGGGGCCACATAGCAAGGCCACATGGTGGGGCCACATAGCAAGGCCACATGGTGGGGCTTGATGTAAATAAGAAACCATGAAAATTTAAATTCAATAACCGTTTTTATTTTAGTTGTGGATTTCTGACATAGAACTTCGGAGAAGGAGGTTTTCTCGTTATTTCAGTAACAGGCAGTTTATCACCACCAGCCCATGGCCTAAAACAAACGAGATAATAATATATACATTACTTGATATCAGTTTTGGGTAAATTGTTCAAAATAATATTTGGGCGAACAGTTTGTAATGATTTTTACCTGTAATACATTCTGGGTGCATCGAGCACATTCACCGGTTGAAATACCTAAAAAATATTGTATTTCCCATAGCAAATATGTCTTATAAATATCTATTTAATAATTAGTTATTTAATGACGAGGATTTTTATTACACATAACGGATGGTCAACAGAAAAATGACAATATTTGTTTACTTTTAATTATGAATTAATAAGAAAAGACGTAAAACCCTTGAAACATACAGGAACCCGACTTGCTGCAATATGACATTAAATGTATAACTCTTCGAAATACAACATTCCATTGATTATTATAAAATCTTTTACAAATTTCCAAAATTTCTTGATTAATAGACAATCACTCACCTAACGTTTCTTCGGCAGTTTTAGGTCGAAAAGAAAACGATCGCACGGCGTCTCCGTATTGTAGACTTCTTTTCATAGAGGTACCAAGGAATCTAGTAGGGGTTCCACACCTGAAGGGACTCTTCCAACCTCAACAACTGGTGTTGTTGATACCGATGGCCTGTGCTTAGCGTGAGATTTGTAAACGAATTTGTACCTGAATTTCATCTAGTCATGTTAGCATCTTCTAAAGATATTGAGACTTTTACCTGAAAGTCATCTAGTCATGATAAGTATCTCCTAACGATAAAAATGTAAAATGTCCACATGCTTGATGGTAGTTCATATAATTCAAGTTGATCACTACTTAACTGTGGTGCTTTCATTACCGGTATTAAACACTAAGAGTTCACTTTTTTATTCTTCGTCGATGCTGAACATTTTCCATTTCTGAAATTAAAGAGAAAATTGATTCAGATGTATAAGTTTTACTGAAGGAAACTCATGCAATAATTGTAAACTGACAGTTCTGTACAACATGCACAAAATAAGTTTAAAAACTAGGGGTCCATGCCCACTTGGATATGTGAATATAAACTACTGCAGAAAATTTCCACCAAACTATCAAAACAAGAAGCTAATGCTTCTAAGCCGGCTTGTCAAACTGCACTACTGTATTTCCAATTTCAGCCATATTGGCATATGTGACAAAACAAATAATAATTGACCTTGAATTTCAACATGAACGTCAAAGGAGACCATTTCACATAAAACATTTTAATCATAGTTCTTGAGTTATTTTCGGCCAATAAAATGGCCACCAGTCGGCCATTTTTGTTCTGAT
Source organism: Tubulanus ruber (assembly GCA_036873915.1). Lineage (NCBI taxonomy): Eukaryota > Metazoa > Nemertea > Palaeonemertea > Tubulaniformes > Tubulanidae > Tubulanus > Tubulanus ruber. The sequence continues at coordinate 1,592 of JAYJLZ010196616.1, read as the reverse complement.
GCAAAACATATTTACGCCACACTGATTATCATGGTTAAGTGCATAAATAAGAGAGGTAACTCGAAAATCTATTTTTATGTGTTTTTCTCAAAAAGTGAAAATTCGAAAAATTTTCCATGTCCAAGTCGAAAATTGTAATAAACAAAATTCAGTTGGTCTTTAATAAGACACAATCTGACGAAGTTTGGAGTTCATATGTCATCTGGATCATTGTGAGGTGCGAAGTAAAGGAATACCTTGCATTTTTACAAACACTTTAGCCTACAAGTACATTTAATAACGAATACATATAATATATATTGTTGTATAAGGCTATGATTCTGACGTACTCTTGTTTGTGCAAGGAGCAATAAAGGAATTGAATGGAATTTCAAAATTCAGTAATAGCTAGCTAGGCTATGACGTGTAGGCCTAAGACTCTATACTAGACTTTTTTTCAAATGAGTAGACTTTAATTGGCCACCCTGGCATATAATTAATATTATAGGCCTACCGAGTAATATAGTTATGACATGAGCCCCGAGCTGTACATAGATCAGCGTAATCTCAAAGCGGTATCTGCAGTCAGTGAGTGAGACAAGAGTAAAAAGTGACAAGCTTGGGGAGTCTAGAGTCGAAATAAATATCGACAAAAAACCCACAACAGACGAGTGCGAATTAGCAGAGATTATTACTTACCAGTTCAGAATAAATTATGTAGAATCATGTGTTATTTTGTAGAATTCGATGATCTTATTAAAGTCCCAGCTAGATAAAGCTGAAATATTCTCGTCGGTCCAATAAGACGCCATTTTAAATACGAAAATAATTTTACTACGGTAGCCTCGAAAGACTCTCCGTATTCAAATTTCGTTTTAGACTGTAGGGAAATCCTGTCGAAATCGGAAAATGTAATTCGGATAGAATTTAGATATTAGCAAGATACGTACGCCAGCGAATTTGCATGTACATACATCTGTGTACTAATATCTGTGTAATTTCACTTTGAGTTAAATAAAATTAATAAAAATTATGGCAATAACAATGAGTGTTTCTGTGAAACGTCACAGAAACACTAATTATCAGGTGTCAATTCATTTAGAATCCATAAATCATCTTTACGCAGCGGTATTGTGTCAAGTGGAGATTGATGAAACCTTTGCTTCGTACTCTCGAAATGATTCACTATATTTTTACAACGCATTTATCGATTTAGGTCAAAAGTCAAGTTACATTTCAGCTAGTTTGCGTAAGCTTATCACTGATAGACATGTACGTACAATCATAAGTAGAATCTCTCACTTACATACACAGAAGCATTACATGTCTGATGAGCAATGCGAGGACGCTTAAAATAGTGGCCGGTAGTACCAGTTCTGAGAGTACACTCATATTTGTGTATTGAGCGTTCTAAGATGTCGTAGCTATAATTGTTGTGCAATTTCATATTTGAAATTTGTTTAAAGCTTCAAAAGTACATTTAAGGAAAGTTAAAGACGTAATACAGTTGTAATACATACTTGCACGAACCAAAAGGAATGTAACTAAAGTTTTCAATTTTATTACTACGGTAACTATTGTTATTTAATGCCAGATTCTCTTCTGCAGGTGAT
>JAYJLZ010196395.1:0-10216 GCA_036873915.1 Tubulanus ruber | reverse complement strand
GAATGTCGATATGTTTGTGACATGTGCGAACGTAAGATCACATCTGACTTCATCGTACAACACATACTCAGCAACGGGCACAGATTACGATACTTGGTAAGTGCTGTTTTTTAATTGAGACGTTTCATCAGCTGTTGTTATATACGCCGTCTGATGAAAGCTATGCTGCTAACACATTGGTCTTGTAAAACCACGCGTTCTCATTTTGTGATTGATTGGTTGTAGCCTTGTTGATACGTTGGTCTCATTATTTTACGACTACTAAACCTAGTAACTTGTCCTCATAACCAAAATGATAGCTCATATAAAGATTATACTTCATTGCAACATGAACCAAGGAAAAATCATCAATGTTGTTACAAAAAATGGCACAAATTCTATTTGACCTTACCTGTCATAATATTCTCCGACCAAAATCATGTTGAAGAATAATTGGGTTTGGCCACGAGGAGGTCCAAAAAGGCAAAAAGGGGGTCCAAAAAGGATGAGAATGAGGTTAAAATTCGGTCCATCATTTAAATAAAAACTTCCAAATTACTTCCACAGTGAACTTGAGAAAACGCTCTAGCTAAAAGACGAAATGCATTGTTTCGTTTTTCGTTTTTCAGGAATGATTAAAATTAGGTTTACTGTAGTAACTAAAGTAAGGTGACGACAATAACAAAATAGAAGTCTACATAGTGTTTGCATTCTGTGTCTATTTGTTATTCAAAGCTTTTCCACACACTGCCATACTTGGTAAATGTTGTGTTGAATTGGTTCAATTTTTATCGGTGTCTATTTCTTTTAGTCGATGTCGGAAAACTAGAAGCGGGCGACTGTGCCTTAGCACTATTTTTACTAAAAAAATAATTATTTTGGATTTGTATGAGTCCATCAGACACACTATCAGCAGATTATACCTTTATGAACTGTTACTTTCAGCAAGCAGAATTCCCAAAACTTTACACCAAGTTTAAATGGATGGAATCGAAGAAAGATGTTGTGATCGCAAAACTCGCGTCAGTCGCACGGGACATAGAAAAGTTTGTGAAAAGGAAACTAATGAGGATACGTAAAGTGGCGGATGCGACTGTCGCCCACAAATCTACGGCCGAGTTGTTGAAAGATGAAGGAAAGGCCATTGGTGAGTTTTCATGAAACCATTAAATCAAGATTTTCAGTTCTTTGTTATTACGCCGAAAATTATCATCAAATTTAATTAAGATTTTGTCAAATGTGTCGACGACTCCGACGTAGTTAATCTGTTCTCGTTAAATCTCGTCAGATTTGCCCGAGATGTACGAAGCGTATGAAGAGGAAGTCGAAACTAGCGAAGACGATGATCTCGAGTTTTATAACGAGTTCTCCGCGGCGTTGAAGAATCAGAGAATTCCTCCTTCTCTGTTCCAAGAGAAAATATACGAGATACATTTCCCGTCTCCGGTCGAGAAGGTCGAAGTGATGCGGAAGCCGATGCGTGGTCGTGGACGTGGACGAGGAGATCGTGGTAGGTCCATCATCGATGTTACGTACCGATTTCCCAATTTTAACTAACTTGCTTTGATGAAGATTAATTTTTGCAATCATGTTGGTTTAAACATAAATTTATTGAAATAATTAATTTATTATACAATAAATTTTTTTTTACAAATATTATTACAGAAAAAGCCGTGGCTTATACCCTGTAACTTACATAAATGGAAATGTATATTAATTAATTAAGCAATCATGTTACACTTCATTACTCGTGTATTTATGTTATAAAGGTCGCGGTATGAGGGGAGGTCGCGGTGGTCGATTTAGAGATTACAGTCGTAGTCGATCGAGAAGCCGTTCGCGCACTCCTCCGAGCAGACGTTCCCCGCCCATCAGACGGCCCCGAAGTCCGAGTCCGAGGCATCGAAGTCCGACTGCGAAACGCCGCCGCAGATCGCCGTCACCGTACGGAAGCAAGCGTAGCATTTCTCCGAGAAGTCGTCGTAGAAGTTACTCGCGATCGCCATCTCCTAGCTACTCACGAAGACGTAGCGCTTCTCCTAGGCGGCCTCCGAGTCCGAGACGTAGCATGTCTCCTCGATACCGGTATGTGATCTCAAAAAAATTACCTGAAAATAACCAGTTAGCTGGCAAAAAAAATACTGAACCCGATACAAATTTTATGGGTTTTTTTGCAGATCTAAATCACCGTCTTATGGTGTTCCTGGTCCACCACTTATGGACGATCGCTTCAGAGGTCAATATGGCCGACGTCCTTTCTCGCCCCCTTCGATGGACAGACTTTATAATCCGATGATGCGTGCTCGCTCTCCTCCCCCAATTCCTATCGGGTAAGTGGGGTAGCATTAGAGGTAAGAGGTGATAGCGTCCCTATCACCTCCCTGCTTTAATCAAGCCACTGTTACATATATATGCATTTTACTTTATTAATTCACGGAACAACGTGATTTTCATCATTGGTTATGTCGAACGTTTAAATGATTGTATATTTGAGCATCAGCAGCTGTTTTTCCATCAGTCATCTTAGTTTAATAATACCTTGAATATAGGTTTTATGGAAGACCAAGATCTCCTCCCCAACCACAGCCTGTTCCTCCTCCGAGGCCGGTGCCACCTCCTCAGTCTGATCCATTCTGCCCACAGAAGTAAGTTTATAAAGTTTTTTGACAATTACTGATCAACATATTACGTAACATGTAATATACAAGAATTATCATTTTGCAACTTCGGTGTTTTTAACTTTAAAAACATTTGAAAATAATGATATATTTAAGTTTATTTCAATTATTTAAATCGATAAGTATTTCAATATATTATAGATGAGTGTAATTTTATTTAAGACATCTCCGTATTTTCTGACATTGAACAACCTTGATCCTCATTACAGGCAGATAAACATTAAAAATTAAATATAACTTGTTTTTTAAGGAGACTTGCGTTGCTTGCGAAACTACCGAGAGATGTTGATAACACGACCGTCACTCAACTAGTCGATGTTCTGGTACGTATAATAAGTTAAAAGTTTCGTTAGCGTGAAATTTTATATCGATTCCAAAAGCACAACTAGATTACAAAAGTGCACTATAATTTATACTGTATATTATTCATGTTTACAAATAGTAATAAGTCATAAATTATAATTGAATTCTTAATTAAACATACTGTCTTAATTAAAGAGTACCGTATTTTATAGATTGAGGCTGGCAGCAAAAGTATCGAAGAAGCGGTCGGTTTAGCTATACAGCTTTATCGAGAGAATAAGAAATCAAGAGAAGGGGCCGATGCAGGGGTAAGTTTTACGGTAGATGATAACCTTGACATTGGTAATATTTCGTATAAAATTCATCATGACATTGCGCTATTGTATGTGAACTTATTTGACAGTTGTTTAAAAAGTCAAATTTCTCGTACACCAGCAAAAACCAGTTAAAAACTAAATTAAAAACATGTGATTTTATTTCATCTTAGCAAATAAATTCGGAATTAACAATTTGTGACCATAATAATTTCACGATAAAAAGCAACGTTTGGTATTTCTGTTGATGAATTTTAATTTGATTTTGTGGATACACACTGTATAAGTAGAAATATACTGATAGTAATATACTGATAGTAATATTGATTGTCAAAAGCAAAGGTTCATTGGTTGAATAAATTCGATATGATTTTGTTGTTGACTTTTGTTTTCAAAGGAATTTAATGCAAGTGGAATTTTTCCGACTTTTTCTGGGTAACGGTGACGGTTGACGCATATTGATCTACTGCAAAAAACGAACTCTGTTTGTTAACCGCCCTCAATAAGGCATTTTAACGTTGTTTTGTGGCAAATGATTGGTTTTCTTGACAATATTTTCCTAATATCCTTAAGGATGATGTCAAGATATATCGAGAGTGTTTGTTTCTTTAATTGAATTGACGGTCTACTTATTCCTTGTAAAGTGCGAGCATTTAGATTTACATGCAGATTTAAGTCCAACTCAACTTAGATCTCAACTAGATCATTTCAACTGTCTTTACACAGTCACAACATATTTGAGTGGATTTATAGATATAGTGTGTGGTTGTGGTCGAGGTTTCTCTAGTAAGTGTAATTAGAAGGTAGAAAGAAGATGTGATGCGTGTAATTTGTTAATTGTCGGCAAGATAGATTGTTGTGGTAAGGCTAGCTTGAATGCAGAATAAGTTATCTTGTCATGAATGTAGATGGACAAAACTTACTGTACGATTCATTGCTGAGCAGAAGTTTATTTTTTAAGTGGGCCTCGAGGAAACTACATTTAGGCCTAATATATTTTTTTTTTACCAATACAATATAAACAATTAGACGGGCTTTATTAACCTAGCATGTAAAGATTAAAATGTCTACCAGTTTGGTTCTAAAATAAATTCTTTTAAAAATTAAATTACGTGTTTTAAAAAATTAAACGATATAATATACAAGTGGTCACGTGACCAAACATACCTTAATGTTGTATTACAGTATATAGTTAATATACGTGTGCTAGTATGCTGGTTTCAGGTGGTGGCTTGAGCGCGAATAGGACACCCGTCCTTCAATGCATGTTGTGAAACGTGTCACATTTACATGTAATTTTTTCTCGTTTAATAATTTATTATAACGCCCTCATTTTCATTCGACATTGTATCGGCGTGTTTTTATACAGAATAACAATTGCGAGTGCTGTGTGTATTTTCTTATTAACTAGATAGAAATACCAGTTCGTTTATTTGACATTTAATAACAATTCTTCAAATAAAAACTATTGCCACGATCTTTGTTAGGCCGAGAAAAAAATCATTTCGTACTTAAACTGAAATTGGTAACGAGGTCTGTGCATGTTGATGATAATAAAGAAGTTTACAATCGGCCCGATACTGGGCGAATTGCCGAAAATGTAATTGTCAAGTCGAGCGTTCTTCGTCCGTCGTCGCACCCGATTCTAAACCTCCCCGTGACGGATCATGTTATTGCGAGTTCATCTTTTACTGGCGCGTTGTTCTAGGTAATATTCACACTCGTCCATCTCTCACATTTAATCGTTCTGATTTCGATATTCAGTCAAAGATAATACATGTGTTAATTTTCATACTTCATGTATCCATCGGTGTCGATGAAATGATATGTAATGGAATCGTAATTCTGAGAAAATTTTGGAATTTTTTGTGCCTCAGAGAATTAAATTGAATCACTTGTTCTTTTGATTGAATGGGTCGGGTCTTATTGTCTGTCGTCCTCTGCCTTAAATATCGACTGTACGCACATATGTGTTTTATTTGATCAGGGAGGACCCCTGGTGAAACCCAAATGGATCTTACCGTACCCTTCAACCAAAATGCCTGACAACCCCCATGCCCACCTACAATTGGTTTGATTTATGGTATTTTGTATTTTAATTGGTAACGATTCTTTTTATTCCGTATTGGAATTGATGGTTTTGTTTGCCAAGGCCTACAGGAATGAATACTTACACGAATGTGCGAGAATTAATTTTCGAAATCCGAAAAAGGAATTATATTAAGGGAAATTTTTAAAGCCTTTTGCCTAATTTCGGTACCACTTCCAGGTCAGCGAATACAGGAATATGTTTTCAGCCTCTTGTTTGCAAACAACACCCTCTGCCGGGTTGCATTGAAACGAATAGTTCACATGTAACCAATATTATATCGCAGTGTCTAAACACGGTCTAAATAAGAACTATGGTAAGTGTCGGCCGCCATATGGCAGACAGGCAGACAACGTGTTGCTCCGTCAGGCCTACACGCTGACGAGGATCGAAGTGACGGTCGACACCGAAGACGATGTGATGACGAGCTAGGATGTAGCTTGTACCAGGGAGTAGTTATCTTCCGCCTCCCTGCTTGTAAATACACGTACGAGGCCTTTCATTGCACTGTGGCTAAGTGTGTTCCTTTCTTGTTTTTTAACTAGTTCAGGAGATTACTCGAAGCTAGTCAGCCTATCCACGGATTAATCAGTAACGGATGGCTTGCCATCTGAAATTGTTTATTTTTGGTTTTCGTGTGTCGATGAATAGATGCTGTTGGCCCCAGAGATATAGTCTCTGCCCCCATGTGTATGTCCCCAAGTGTCTGCCCTTGTACTCTTCAGTCTTAAATTGTTCCGTTAACATAGACACTTTGCGTGTATGGTCAGGCTTAGGGCTTTGTCTAAACGTGAATTCATTATTTCAGCTTACTGTGGTAGCTTCTGCACATGCCCGACCTAATTCTCCGTTTTGAGACCTCTATAGGCGGTGTAGTGAGGCTTGTCTGCTATGAATTGCCTTTTTAAATGGTTGAATGGTTGAATGAAGCGTGTTTAATATCGAAGCAGACGTGTGTAACGTATGGTTTGCTTAGCGTAGCCTCATGACACCCAAGATCATTAGTTAACAGCAAACCATGTCTAACAGGCTTGCAGCCCTTGAAAATAATAAATTCCTAGTAAAGTGCAAAGCCTTATTCGGAGATTATTAAGCCTTTTTAAATTTCTGTTTCATCTTGAGCCATGATTATCCGATAAAATTAGATGGTGGTGAGCAAAAATTGCCTAATTGGGGCCTCCATCTCAAATGCCTCCTATGAGTCCCAATCATATATATGCATCGAGTGGAATGCAAAAGATTCAATTTTCTCAAGTCTATGGTACAATACTAGGATCCTCCTAGGCATGCCATTATAAATGAAGCCTCTGGAGTGAAGTGATACCTGCCCCTTAACCTCGACGCGCTACTGATGTTTAACATTCTTATTTACATCTTTTGCAGGGCGCCTCCACGTCGAAATAGTTTCTAAAACAGAAGCTACACAACAGCGATGACGAATTGTGGACTGGTGGCCGCGCGATGCCACCATAACACGTGTTTTAAACGTAGTTCGGGAAACGTTACGGTTTAAAGAAATATCCAGACGTTTCTGTAAATTGTACCCTTTAATTGTAATATGATAGTACTGGTAACTATTAGTAGATTTGAGAGAAACTTCGGTGTGGTGACGAATTAAGGTTTTTCCATTTCCAAATTGTTGCATTTAATTAATATTGTCAAGTTATGTAAACATGTATATAGCGACTATGATTGAATCAAATCATGTGGTACTTTCTCCTTTCGGGCAGATTTCGGTAATTTGAGACGTCATTCTTAAGAAGACATATAAACATCTGGGTTTTTTCATGATCTGTGAATTTTAAAAACAGTAACAAAAAAGTAAAAAACGGTTTATTAAAAAGCGCAAGCTTTTAGTGAATATTATGTAATTATAATTGTATTTTACTTTGGTGCCGTGTCGTATCGAAGATACCGATCATTATTTTATAAATAACGCTGGGAACCTTTGATTCGCACGGCCAAATTTGGCTTTCTTTGTAACTATTGCTTCATGCCTGCTCCTGATGTCTGTGTCTTAACAGTTAGTGCACCGATGATTGTTTTTATAATAATGTGCTGAATGCCGAATCGTCAATAGTTAATTATCTTCGATTCGAGGCAGCAATAAACTAATTTTCATCATGATTTATAAATAACCTGAAGTTAATAGTGATTAAAGTCGAGATGTTAACAAGGCAAATCTAGCTTTTAGTGTATCGCTGCAGGTAAGTTGTCGTGGAGAGATATAAAATTGATAAGTTGAACATCTGTTTGGATGCAACGATTTTATATCGTACGTGAAATATATTTTTTGGTTTTATAGTTGTAATAAAAATGCTTCAATTTTTGTAATTATTTGTTGGTTGTGTTCCTGTGAGTGGTTTTCGCGTGTGGTGCTGTCTATACCAACGGTTAATGTAGTTTCGTGCGTTGTAAATATGTAAAATATGAAGCTGTAGATACTGTACAATTTTGAGTGAGGGGCCTAATGCGCAGACAAGGAGTACAGTGACTTCTATAGAGTTGATTGGTGACCAGACAACCATCCTTTCAGGGCCTGAATGTCGGTGTCATTAGTTCTGTTACTCATCCTTTACAGTAGGACAGTAGGATTCCCGGGAACCTAACGTAGTTCCTGAGGTGGTCGTCGATCAGTCTCTGTGGAGCTTATTTTCCAGGCTCCTCAAGGCTTACATGACCTTGTCATAGGTCCTCTATATTCATCCTTACGGCTAAAGGAGTTACGACTTAAATCCACACAGAGCAAGGAGTATTATTCTCCTCAGTCGCACTACCTCTGATTACGGAGTAGGTATCATCGTTGCCTGTTTCCTAGTTGGCGTTCGCTTAGTTTCTGGGGAGCTAGATTGTACATGCATCCGCGAGACCCTCAATACTATGCCTTAATGGACCTCGACATTGACTTTCGCCTCTTTTCCAGCCAACAGGATGGACAGTCGGGGTGAGTGTCGGTCTACTTAGTTTTTAGAACCCATCCTTAGCACATATGGGTGCCATTGGGAGAACAAGAAACGGAAACTTTGAAAATAGGCCAAGAAAAAAAATATTCTGTTTCCCGTCCTGATACCTCTTCCAAATAAAATATTATGCGTTTTTTTAGATTGACCATATTTCGTCCAATGCATAAAAAACGGATGAACGATTTTTTTCGGATTTTGGAAAAAATGATCGACTCGCTTGCTGACGGTAAACAGAATATTAATTTTTATTGGCCTATAACCGAATAAGCACATTGATTCGTTGTTCCTATCAGGGATGTGATCTATCACCTCCCTATATAACGGTGATAGAGACTCACCTCCCTTGACCTATCAATGTCAATCGTGTTCGTCATTCGCCAACGAATTGATTCAGAGGCAATTATCGCAGATATTAATCTATAAGCTGTTTACAAGCACTAGGAATAAATTGTAAAATACAGTACAACTTGCCGCGGTAAATTTTAACTGATTCCACTAAGAAGACTTTTCACTTGACAGTCTCATTTAAATGCTAAAGAAAATATAAATACGGAAGAGTATTTTGAGGAATTTAAAAGTAGAGAAATTAAGATTTAAAGGAGATACACTGTAAATTTGTATTAAGCGCATCTACTATGTCGTGTCACAATGTTTAAATTATATAAATGCATTGTTCAACGATTTCGAATGCGTGACGTCAAACGGTGAATAATGGCACGCAACAACGCAATATCATAACATAATAAAAACATATAAATAACTTCCTAAAATCGCTGGAGGCTGAAGAGAAAGACAGTTACCGTACACAGTTTTCTACAGGTATAACTAGCGTTTTCAAATCGATGACTCGCTACGGCGTCTGGACGTCACAATAATCATGATTTCAACACGTGTGACTTACTATTTTTCACGACTACAATATTCGTTTTAATGAAAAACCAGAGCATTTCTGCAGCCGAATTATGAAAATAAAAATGCCCAAGTGATTATTGTACTGATTCACCGATTGTGATCATCGCTGTACCAGAAGAAACGGGTAAAAGATGAAAGAAATTATGAATGTTTACAAAATGAGCGGTTTCACTAAGTGCTTCTTTCAGTCAAAAATAATAAATTTAGCAGGTTACTACAGCACCCGGTATTCCCAGGCGGTCACCCAGTACTGACCGGGCCCGACGTTTTTTAAATTAGGTGATCGGACGCGAACCGGTGCTTTCAACGTGGTATGGCCGTAGACGAAGATTATCGTCTTACTGGGGTATTTATACGTTAAAGATTTATCATTGGCACATAAATATGTTTGCAGTAAAATTTAAAATGAAAAACGTATCATTTCGCTACTCTGTATAATAAATAAATAACAAATTGAGCGTTTAACAACACTTGGATAATAGGAAGTTGAAAAAAAGTCTACAGCACCCGGTATTCCCAGGCGGTCACCCATCCAGGTACTGACCGGGCCCGACGTTTTTTAACTTCGGTGATCGGACGCGAACCGGTGCTTTCAAATTGGTATGGCCGTAGACGAAGATTATCGTCTTACTGGGGAATTTATACGTTAAAGATTTATCATTGGCACATAAAAATGTTTGCACTAAAATTTAAAATGAAAAACGTATCATTTCGCTACTCTGTATAAAAAATAAATAACAAATTGAGCATTTAACAACACTTGGATAATATGAAGTTGAAAAAAAGTCTACAGCACCCGGTATTCCCAGGCGGTCACCCATCCAGGTACTGACCGGGCCCGACGTTGTTTAACTTCGGTGATCGGACGCGAACCGGTGCTTTCAACGTGGTATGGCCGCATACGAAGATTATCGTCTTACTGGGGTATTTATACGTTAAAGATTTATCATTGGCACATAAAAATGTTTGCAGTAAAAT
>JAYJLZ010196283.1:3341-20617 GCA_036873915.1 Tubulanus ruber | reverse complement strand
ATAATAACAGACGAGATAGTACTTATTATTGGTGATGATAATAATCATTTTAGTGAAAATGTCTTCATTCAAACAAAGTAGCCAAAGAAGAGATAAATTAATTCACCTTAGAAACAAGATTTCAAGGTAATTTTGTATGGAAATTTAAAGAAAGCAATAGAAAATTAGCTCTTAAAAAGCGACAATGTCTTAGAGACATCTTTTTCAGAACGGTAATTAGCACAATTGATGCACTGATCACATTTTAATGCGTTATGAAATTTCCAGAACATCCGTATTACAATATGCTAGTGTCTTTCTATTGAAGTTTTTTTCGTTGAGCTATTTGGTCGTCAATCATACTTCAATAGACCAATTTACGGCAATTTTTGTCATTGTGTCATAGCACGAGCTGATTTTATGATTGGAATCCACTTTCCTTCAGTTTAACGTAATTTCATGACTTAATCTTTGATTAAGACCACTTAACTTGCTCTCAATTTGTGGACGATTTCATGGGGGCAAAAACGACTTGAATAAACTCGTGTATGAGAGTCAGATTCCGGATTTATCAATCCATTCTAGCACACTTCGGCTTCTCCGACAATATTGCAACTTCGATGAATAGTGAATAAAATAGTTTCTGATAAATAACAAAGTAGTCGATGAATGAAGACTGCAAGGCGGGCGCGTGTTGGCCACACGTTAGCAACAGGGCGACGTTGTCGGCCGATCCGTTAAGGCCGGCTCTAAACAGAACAAGTATTTAATCTGTTGGTTTTCAAACGTTGCGGTTAATTTCAGAAAAAAAACAAATAGAAATGCATCGTCCGCTTTAAACATAAACCATGCTATCTTTTAACAGAATTAACTTCATGAAATTAAAAAGACAAAATCCATTTCCGGCATATGTAAGAAGTCCTAGAAGTTAACTAGAGTTCTCTTTTTACTATCTGTTATTGGGTATTTTATCATTGTTATCTCCCCTAGTTTATTGCGTCATGTAGTGTTCCGCATCCAAATTTAGCCTACGGTATAGTGAATTTCTGAAGAAATTAAGTTGGCTCTCCGTGTCGTCATTGTGAAATTGACAAACTGGTGCTTAGAAACCCAAGAGCTAAATTATAAAATATCGAGCTCTCAAATTTATACAGGTTTAAATTGGTAGTTAAATTATTTGTCCGTAATTGCATTTCAATTAAGATTTTAAACATGACGTAATATTATTAGGACACTTCACACCTTCTATCCAACTGAGTTATGAGTTATTTATTGGATGACGATGCGCTCCTCGTTGGTTTCTTTGATTGACATTCAAGTTCACGTGGACGCTATTATGTGTTTTGAAGGTAAAGTACGCGGATGGGAGGATCTTCACAGATGGGGACCAATCCGAGCGATGGATGCAACATGTGCAGGTGGCTCGCGATCGTCATGAGCAAAATATAGAAGTCACCAGAAGTGTAGAAGGGCAGCTATTCTTCAGAACACTCAAGAATATCGAGGAGTCATCATTATTATCAATTTGGTATAGCGATCAACTGGCGCGGGAAATCGGAATTCCCGTTCTTACACCCGTAAATATAAAAGGTAATGTATCTCAGATTTACCTTCAAAATGTTTTGTTTAATTCAATTTTAATGCTAAAAATGTATTTATTATCGATTGCGGATGCTTTTTAGTTAATTAGAACCTAAATTACATTGTCTCTGATATTGTAATATTATTGAAATGATGAATTAATGATGTTCTAAATTATATTTTCTATGACAATAATAAGAACTTTTCATTTACTTATATTCCAATCGTTTACATCACGATATATTTTCTCTATATCTGTAGGTGACCAATCTTATATCTGCGATCGATGTCAGAAATCATACCAATACCCAAATTCATTGAAAGCTCATATACGATATCGGTGCGACGTTTCTGTCCAGCAGTCAAGTATGTCTCCGTCGCTGTATCCCCATATTCCGTCGTCTTCACCATGCCACCTTTCGCCAGTTGATAGGTCGTCGCCCAGATCGACACGCAGTTCTTCTCCACATGATCTGACCATTCCATCCGTAGGAGCCAGGAGGTTGCAATTAGGCGTGAATTCGGCATTCGTTCCACCGATGCCGCGTGTTATACCACAGACCAGTGTTCTCGGCCAGCGTTTGTCGCCGCTCTCGAAGACTCCAAGTCCTTCTTTGGCCGACGATATGCCTCACGACCAAAAATTTGGACCAAAAGACTCGGCACCTATCCAGATATTCAATCACATCCATACCCCTGCACTTATTCCAATGGACTATTCAGCGCTCAGACTATATTACCCTTTCTATCGCAGCTTCCCAACTGGTAACAGAATCTGCTGCCCAGCCCCCCAACCTTTCAATGGGCCATATCCTTATATGTACCCGTTTGGTCAACCACCTCGATTAGACGCAAATAGTAGAAACCAGATGACATCTCCTCCAAATTTTGGTCATATAGCGACGAAACCAGATGGAAATAATTCAATGGCGCATTTCAAATTTCCCATGCCTTCAGAAAAAGCTGGTGAACCACTGGACTTGATTCCAAGATCATTATATGTGAGTAAATCTCGAAAAGGACACCTGTGTATTTATTGTGGTAAACTTTATTCTCGCAAGTATGGTCTGAAGATTCACCTGCGAACCCACACCGGTTACAAACCCTTAAAATGCAAGGTTTGTCTGCGACCGTTCGGTGATCCGAGCAACCTGAACAAACACATTCGGCTTCACGCAGAGGGTGACACGCCGTACCGATGTGACTATTGTGGCAAAGTTCTCGTGCGGCGTCGTGATTTGGAGCGTCACGTCAAGTCACGACACCCAAACGAAGCCGAAAAATGTGAATTAGAAAATACTAAAGTGAACTCTTTTTCGGATGAATCTGAACTTTCCGCGAACGATACAAAAAATGACATTGACGACGAAATTGATGCCGAAGATGAAATTATTGATGTGTCGAACTTTTAGATCGGATATCGATAATTTATTTATAATATTTTTTATAATATATTGAACGTCTTCCAATGCAACATAAGAAAACAACATTCCACGTCTTCCATATGTATTTATAAATACCTGGTAATAATAATATATACTGTAAATACATAAAGCATAATATATTGTTTGATATGTATTTTGTATATATACATCCTGTAATATGCAAATTTTTGCTTTTATTAAAGGTTATTTTTCATATTAAAGTGCAATAAATATACGTCCTAGTCTTGTCCGCAATTTCTATTATGTACAATATTCATGAACTTGTAAATTTTCATCCATGATTAATAAATTACTTAAACAGATTTATTCTTTTTAGTATACCATTTTATCGTCGTTGTGCTGTATCATGATATTCTAATATTTTGGCAATATTGTCAGTAGTATATTATAATAGTGATTCATTATCATTTTTATTATCGTTATCATTATCAAACATTATCATGGTTGTTATTATTACACACAGTATTTGTAATTAATATTATAGTTATTATCATTATCACCACACAAATTTTACTTTTTAAATTTTGGTCGCCGGCACATGCCATGTTGCTAATATAAAACGTGTCATTGTTGTTATACGATATGAATAAAGAGTCATTTTACTGTGCTTGCGAAATTCCAGTACTGTCATGATATCAAAATTCGACCAGAACATCAGGTAAACCGATATCCACATAGACATATGTTTACGATCACTTCGAATAAAAATGAATTATTCACTTATACTTTTAAATCAGTGGAAAGATTTTGATAATTGTATTATACGTATATACCATGGCCTGCGAAACAGTTTTATTTGATAAGAAGTCAATAATTTTAGTATAAATAAAATGACAGATAAAACGGTTGAAATTTCACATGGGCTTATTGAATTAAAATGGAATTTATTTCTCTTAATCATATAAAACAGACCCGCCGTAACAATAATAAATCGAAAGGAAAGAGAATCAATAAACAGATCGAAGTCTGAAATATTGAAACCTTCGTCGCGCTTGAAGACATCGAAATCTTCTCTTATTTTAAATATGATTTAAATAACATGCATAACTGTATGTGCTTGATTTAAGTTGAATTTTACAATTACTATATTGTATATTATGTTATATGAAGATTTTATTGAATCAACTGCAATTCACATAATTTCAAAGTATTGCTATCTTACCAACTTATAGTAAATGATGCATTTTATGGGGAAATTTCGCGTGGGTGAGAAATTTGATGAATTTAATTAAATAAGGATCAAAACTTGAAGCCCCAGTTACTTATCGTTATGAGGATTAAATAAATTATCTTCATTTCATCTTCACTGCCGTGGCATATAAACTCGTTTCGACTTCAATACTGTTTAAAGCATGGTACTTGAAACTACGGGCTACAATGGACCATCTAAAAACTTAAAGGGAACTGTTTTAAGTACTTAAAAATTATCCATGCATTTGTGCAGTTATACGAAAAAAAGAACACTTCATGAAGACTATACAATGACATTTTCTATTCAACCGACGTATTGTGTATGAAGCAGAAAATGATATATGGAAGTCAGGATGGTTACCTGTGGTCTTCAAATCTCAACTGGTGAGAAATATTGTCATTTGCACCTGTTGACTATGTTCCATTCCGACACCACAGGTTAACACATGACATGCATGCTAATTTGGCCTAAAAACTGAACGATTTTTCGATTTGCAATCGATAGAAATACAATGAAAAACACCTGTCTTTAAACTTACCATGTGCAAGCAATTGCATAAGGTAATTTGCACGAAGTTATTGTAAGTATGCCATGCCCAACACTCCATTATTACGGGGACTGTTCAAATTACTAATAAGATATAATAATTAACGTGTAAAATAGTGACAATATTCCATATTAAATATTGAGTTAATCTTATTTTGTAAGAATATCATGCACCAATTTAAGTATTGTATAACACTTGCTAGGTTGGAGTGCTTCATTCTTTATTGAATAAATCTAGTTAAGGTTTTTTAAATTGGGACATGATTTCGGTAATAAAAAATTTTGAGAATATAATTGTATATAGAGTATACTGTTTGAAACTAATTTACATTTTGATTGTGCAATAATACTTTTCTCGAAAGTAAACCGTAACATATACCGTATAGATTTATGAATTGTTTTGTGGATTTGTCAATTTTATGACAGATAAAAATAAACTAAATTGCATAAATTACTTAAAAAAAGAAACGCTTACTTCTGTGTTCGTCGATATGACAAACCCCGAATCTATGTTGCATTAGAATTATGAAAAACGCCGCAATGCATGTGGCTGAAGAACCAATTGCGGAAATTTATGGAATACGGTACCTTGCTAAAAATATATCTGAAAGACAGTTTCATGAGATTTTCAATACGGGTAGCGTCAGTTGGTGTGCCGAGCTGGTAAGAGTCTGGTGGAGGTAAACATTTGTTAATTCAGACTCATGTATTCGAAGTACATAGCCGATGACGGTAAGTCAACAGGGACATGTGATGTAAACACTAAGGTCCGGAACAATGAACGCGAGAGAGACAGTTGTTGAGAGTTCTAGGTGTCGTGTTGACTGAGGTGCTGTTGTTTCTTGCCTCTATTAGAAATTGGTTAACCACACAATTGCATAAATCACAAACTGTCTAATATCACGGCGCATCAACTCTCTCTCTGTTTCTCAGGCGGTCAACGTGACGTTTTGAAATATATTTCCCATGAATTTAGTTGGAACGCGATTGATTATTTTCATTATGTTTTATTGCGATTCAGCTCGGGGTTTTGAATATGAAACTTTGAACAGCACTTCAAAAAAAAATGGGCAGGTAATTTGATTCGTTAAGTGACTGTATTGTTTGACTCGTCAGCTGTCATTGGCTTTGGGTAAAAACTATCATACCTAATCCAATTGTACCGACAAGCGGCATCGAACAGATTTAACTCATTAAATTATATCTGCTAGGTTTTATTTTCGTGTAACGGACCCGAAACAGCATGTGTCCTGCATTGTCCACGAGAGTGAGAGAGCCACAATCCCTGTGCACCAACATTGGTGATTTTGACCGGACATGACGAATTTAAAAACTAACCAGGTGACTTGAACAATTGTGAATGTGAATTCCTCCATCTCCCTGATCGAAAGAAACTGATCGAAGTGGAATCCAACATCTGTCATCCACTTGATGCGCTAAGACAAAGGTGTCGGTAGCCGACACAATATAGTGCCACGTTATTGTCGGTGAATAATCGAATTTGACGGATAAGGTTTCACTATCTATTACCGTTCGGTCAGCCGACGTGTCCGGACGATTGTAGGGAATGCACTATAGATGGTGAAGTTTGATCGCCCCGACCAGGGAGTTGAAATATATTTCAACTCCCTGCCCCGACAAAGAATAAAACACTTCTGACATCGTTTGTAACAAACATTGTGACGTGATAACATAATACAAATTAAATTCACCCTTATTTTAATAAATGTTCTCACAAACTCCAATTTTCAGTCAGCAATCTGAATAATCTATACCATATTCCAACTATGTAAACTTTTTTATTTATTTATTATTACATGTCAAAGTATAAAACTTGTATGACAGATACATAAATTTAAAGGAACAGCTCAGCCCAGATAGTCACATAAATGACATGAAAAGGAGCGGTCAACACATGACTCCTTCCCAGCCCATGCAATACCTGAACTAAAATGTTCCTTTTAAGTTAAGGTTGTGACAGAAAATAAGGCGTCTGCAGCGTTAAGAAGAAGCTTTCTTTCTAGAACAAAGTTTTTTAAGGAATTTGCCAAAATGTATATATTTGTTAAAGTTGATAAATTTGAATATGTTTGGATTGTTAATGTAGTATTGTGGAATAAAGTTTTCTCTTGGCTGCATACGCGTGACAAACAAATAATACATGAAATCTTCTATGCCTTGATTGCATAAAGTACATAAATTATGCTTTCCTCCCTTGGGGTGATGGGTCTGGTCTATCTACCAGTTTCAATACGTAAATCGGTAGAATTACATCTGAATTTTGATATGGTTTTAACCACTGACGGAGCATGGATATTAAGATAATTTTCATAATCGAAAGTACATTTTAAATAATTTATAAAAATAACATTTGCTACTATTTTCCATGCCAGCATACCATGTTTGCAAGTAATTATCTTTCAGTCTTTGCTCAACTAGTTTCACGAATAAATTATCGCATTCAGCCTACTGATTTGCACCCCCTCTGAGGTGCGGGACTACAAAGCCTAGTTGTTGAAGTAAATTTGCTACTTTGGCTGCCCAATTGTCGCAATTGTGATTTACATAATTGTTCAACAAATGACTTTAGGTAAATTTTGCTCAGTAGTGACCATGTTCACCCAGGGTTCACCTCCCTGGAGCACCATATACCATGACATTTGGAGATTTACGTATACATTGAGAATATATTTACAGAATCCAAGGTGAACCGATTTCAATACCTCTACTTTCTCAAAGCCCCAGATTGGTGAGCTAAATAATAGAACAGAAGATACCAGGGAGTCGAATATAGTTTATTTAGTTGCGGGTGACAAAAGTCTAGCATTAACAACATATTTCATCATGGCAAACTTGGTTTTCCTGCCTTGATCATCCAAAGTTTTGAAAGAATGGTTAGCCGTCCATTATTTTGGATCATAAGACCTAGATATTTGAACTTGGAGACTTCCTCTAGTTGGAGTCCATCATAAATGCAATTTAGTGGTTCAGCTCGACCTGGCAGTTTCGCTATTTTCATGAACTTGGTTTTTTTCTTTATTAACTGTTAATTTCATTTTGGAGCAGTATTCATGTATCACATGAAGGGCATGTTGAAGTTGTTCTGAAGATTTTGCTAAAATAACCGTATCGTCTGCGTATAAAAGTAAGCAGAGCTTAAAAAGTTCAAAACCAATCCCAGAACAGCCTCGATCATTAAATAATTTTTCCATATCATCAATATAGATACTGAATAAAACGGGAGAATTGCATTCTCCTTGTCTGAGTCCCGATAGACCCATCATCTTTAACACATGATGAATTATGGCCATACATAGATTTAATTATATGAAAGACTTTTCCCGTTACCTAAAATGTAATTCATGCGATGCATAAAATTATAAGTTATTTTGAAATTTATTATTGAATTGTATAATTTGGAATTGCAACAGGTTTGTACTCGGTCTTCCTGATATCAGACAAACTTTCCCACATAAACACAAAGATGAAAATTTGAGTGATTATTTAATGTCGACTCGTTTTAGATGTCTAAGATAAAGGTTGTAAAAGCTTGTCAATAACGCATTTATAACAATTCATTTGTCAAACATTCGTTCAACTGAATACCCTTTTTATAGAGGAAGTCAAGGTGATATATAATTTTTTGAAAATGTTTGACTATACTTTACCTGTTTTAGATATTTTTTGATTCTATGACAACTGTTGATACGCTTACATCCTTGCCGCCTAAAGTAAATCAAGTAAAATTAATGAACACGATCACATTGGACGATTATACGAATTAAGGTTTGCAACAGTTATTCTGAAACGATATTTCGCAACTTTTTGCGTCATAGTGATAGTTCGGGTAATAAATATCTAGATTTGGTCTTCAGTTGCTCCAATGATCATGCAATTGCGATTATAAATTTGTTACCAACACCTGTTGTTGGAAAATTGACCGAATAAGTTACTTGTTAACCACAAGAAGGACCCAACAACTTTAACCTGTATTGGTTGAAATCGTCAAGTGTCCTCTAGTGGCCTATTTGAAAATTAGGGTAATTATATATACATTTTATTGACGATTGAAACATCTGGTTCGAATACAGGCATGCGTATTGTTATAAAATTCATAATGTTCCTAGTACGTGATCAGGGAAAACAAAAAAAATAATCTCTGACGTAAGTCTTTAACTTTTGATAAAAAATGTAGGACTAAAACGTCGTAAATGACGTAAAACATCTGCTGAACTTATATATACTAGAGTGCGAAGGGCAGCATGGTTTATAATTTTTGTAATTGCCCGCATTACAATTTATGTTCTGGCACATCTTAGTTGTACTGAGAGTGCCAATAATAACTGATTGGTCACTGTTTGCTTTCGGTTGGTGCCGCTGTCCGTCGTCAGCCGCTCCATCTCAACGGTCAACATTCTAATAAAGGTAACGATTTGTCGCCGATTCAAGGGTGAAAGAAATGATGACCTGCGTGATTGATCAACATTGTAAATGGTAATCATTACAGAAATAATTAGTTGGGAAAAATGAGTCGGACATGATTCTGCATGACAACTTTTCGAAGACTCGGTGAAAGTGGTGGGGATTTTCGGCGACATGCAGATTTTAACTTTTGCTCAAGGCAATAAAGACAACAAAGACCTCATTTTCAAGCAATATAATAGCGTAACGTGCACAGCTCTGCGCTGGTGTAAATTCGACTATTTTACGATAAAGTTTTTCGAGCATTATTCTAGAAATGTGATATGTCGCTGGATGATCTACCTCACAGTGTGACTTATTATCTGTGAACGTGCGTGTGGTCGAAGAAGAAATGGAGATCTTATCATAATAGAACCAATTAAAACAAACTATAATTATGTAAATGTGCCGTATCTTCGGCCGGAAGAAACACACAAAAAATTGCTTCTTCATTACAACTTTCCACCACGGACTTAGTCGACTTAGTGTCATAGTCGAAATTATGGGTGATAGTTTCTTCTGTTTCGACATTTGTCGTGTTTAATTTAAAAGAAGGGGGAACTCAGAAATCGACAACTGATGGCTCTTTAAGCTCATTTCAATGAAAGTAGAGAAATCCATGCATGTTTTGTAATTGTGCAAAGGTCGCAAAGTCCTACGTGTCGGGGTACATCCCCATTGAGTTACTCCCCGATATTTTTTTTATGAAAAACGCTTGAAATCGAATCCTACTCACTTTTGGATCAACTATAGAATCAATTAACATACGACATGGGGAATATATTCGATTCGTGTCACGTCTCAAAATTCACACATGGCTGTAAGCGAGGGTTCACAATTTTTATAACAGGCGCGTTCGCCGTCTCGAGTCCGTCATCACTTCGGTCACATACATAATTTTATTAAAACATTGTTTTATCGCAAATAAAAGCGCGGCAATTTAGCATGATGAAAACGTGTCGTCAAGTGCCAGCCTGCTACGGGGTTAGACAAATTTTCTAGTGCCAAATGAAATTAATCTTCGTAAGCGGAATCGACAACAAAAATATCGTAACCGTAACGTTATAATGTCTATTATTCTAATAACGATGGTAGCCTTTGTGTCTGAAGCATATACGATTCGCGTGAATTATTTTGATGTTAAGTTAACTTAGTCATTGCTTGCTTCACTTGGCAGAATAAAGGTAAAACCAGGGTCGAATAATTGGTAATTATTATCTGTTACATTTATTGGTGCAAGAATTGCTGAATGCAAACTTTTTAAGACGAGGAAGGTATGATAACAAGTTACTTGAATTGGTCACGTGGCGTAGTCATCGTCACCCGGGGGAGTTTTTTCAAATTGAATTTATTAAATTGAACGCACTTCCGTCATTACGTTCGTTAAAAGGAAAAAAATTGCGTTTTAATGTGCGTGTCAGGTCGTTCTTTATTTAGCAACAAGTGATGTTGTGGTGTTTACACACACGTTCTTGCAAACGATTGGTTTGTTTTGCTCTGTGACTCCAACCAGCTGACTTAAATTTGGGCGCAGGGTGTAAGAATATCAGGCGGCTGTCGTTACAATGACTTCGTGCATTAGAGAAGAGGAAGTCATATCTCATTTCATCAGCATCTCCTTACCTGAAATATCACAAAAGTAGACCTTACGCTACTATAAAAAGGATGCGTTCGGTACTATCATACATCACTTAGTTTCTAGTATGTACTCTTCAAAAATAAAATGTCCGTTTTACAAACAACCAAAAAGGCAACCTGTCCATTCATATGCTGAATAGCTAATGCAATGGGTCCATTGTCAAAGACAAATCCCTGCTTATCACCTGTGATTTCTCATGCACCGCGTATCAAGTGTACTGAAAAAAAGGATAAAACTTGAATAAATAAATCAATCTTACCATGGCAGTTACTAACTAAGAAATAAAATATAATTTGAATTTACCTGTTAAAATATTTTGCATATCTTCAGACCGACTTGTAAATGCAATTTGATATTTTTTATCATTAGGCCCTATTTTAAAATTTTCCCCATTTAGGAAAAGATTTTTACGCATTCGATCGCATTGATAAATAAGATAATTATTCTATTGATAGCTGATAGAGTCCTCCAACGTTTTTTGATATATGGCGCAACAATTTTTGTGCGATTACTGTATATTAAAAATGACCACGTTACATTCGTTTATTCCTCGAATTGTTATTATAATAATTCATTACAATGACCAATTTACAATGATCTGGTGCTAAGTGTGGCCGGCACGTCAAGTGTTGGATCTCGTGCCATCAACTGCGGTCAATATAAGAAATGGTCACAACAATCAAACGTTATCAATTGTCCGTGCTCTGAAAACGTGTGATGACCAAGTATCGTGTTTTGCTAATTTTGGGATAACATATGCGAAATCACACTGGGATTTATTCAAGCATTTTTCCTATTTTACACAATAGCGAAGTTAAGAAATCTAATCCTGGTGCAATTCTTGCATTGACCTTTTCAAACAATTGTGAATAGATCACCCTGCACTGTCGGCGGCTGAAAATTCAAACCGTCTAGAAGCGTGCAAATTATATTTTATTATTTAAACAAATATATATAAACATAACGGTATTATATATATTTAATAAGTTTAATATGTGGGAACGATATTAGTACTTGCAATTTAGAAATTACTTTCCTGTGGTTACATCGTATAATATTGTTATGTATATGCTAATGTCATTTTCGGTCAAATAGTTTAGAATGTTTAAAAATATGTTACTTCATTTGTATTAATTACTAATAAATTGGAAATTAATAATTCCAGCAAGCTCTAAATTAAATTAACATAAAAGTTAATATTTACCCATTTTGTTTTTTTTTGTTTTTTAATCAGTGAAAATTTATTTTCTCATAATAATTACATAAAAATACAAAAGTTGTTTACAAATCGTCATATGACATTTTATGTAAACAAGAAAATAATTTCAACAGAAAAAATATAATGCGATGGCACAAATATTAGTTGTTTTTTTAGTGTTTACTTTGTGTTCGGGTAATTTACAGTTTGGATTTACCGTCTAGAAAAAGTTTTACAATAAAAATGGCAAATTTTAATAAAAACAAGTTTTCCAAAAAAGTTAGTTCATTTTATCCAAAAAGTAGGAACATACATTTATTCGTATTATTCAAATTATCATACATATCTAAGAGATGGCTTTCTACCAGAAAATTGTAAAGCCTGACTACTTCAGTAACATGAGAGCGTAATGCACTTAGAAAAGAAATGGATAGTGTCAAAAACTTACATGGCAATAATTACATGATGGATTTACATCAACAAAATTATGTTTAAAATAATGATAAGGGAGTATATTTGTTGAATTGAACTTTTACTGTTAATACGCTTCCTGGATTTACTAAACCAGTTTATTGTGATTTTAAAACATTCTTGAAACGCAAAGCCAATTCTTCAAATCAATTTATTGAAATGTTTTATGAGACTACACATACATGCACTTACACAAAAGGAATTTCCCACACATGTATGTCATGATCATTGTTCAATCTTTAGAAGAAATACCCATACCGGGGTAATACAAATCTGCAAAATAACATATGATACATCTATTTGTGGCATATCATGTTTTTAACAAAGCTGAAAGGATGTCCGGTGACAATAAAATTATAAGTTTATAAGTTCATCTCAAGACGGCACGATGTTTCACCATCCAAACGAAATTTAATGAGAAATGCCTGCTGGGTATGTGAAACGTGTTGCACGAAACTATTGTCTTGATTGCATTCGAAATATTAGTCAATAAATAGTCATATTCTAAAGCTAGAAACCAGAGTATGACTTGTACTTTCTCTTAAAAGAACAGGTGCTTATATTGATCAAACTGGTCTACACTGTATTTGCATGTCGTCTTAAATACATGCCGTCATCTGCATACCATAATTGACGTTGAATGAAATGAGTAGTTTTAAAATATACCTACTGTGCAATAAAATTAAATGGAGAACATATGTTTTTTGTATGGTTGATTCTTGCTAGAACATTCTGACATGTTTAACCGTGTGAATTAGCTTACGAGAATCATTTTGCCTTTTTCATAAAATTATAAGTTCAGTGATGTATTCTACTGAAAAGTTAAACCCGAAAATATTAAAAAATATTTAAAATGTTTCTCTGTTACAATAAGAGCTTGTCTGATGATGTTCTTTGTGTATAGGCTAATTTGCAAAAAAACTACACACAATATTAAAAATCTACCCAAAATCTACATATTGTCCAATATTAAATATCATGAGGTGCGCGAAGCCAAGTCACCATCAAGACCAACAATTGAATGTATACAGTAATATTTTATCAGACATCATTTTCTAGATCAGTCAGGTACGTTTAATTCACAAACAAACAAATTTTGTCCGTCCTGCTCGCATCTTATAGTTGTCGCCTTATAATTCATTTTTTTACCATTTTATTAATATTACTCGTATATACATCACGAAGGTCTTACAGTATAGTTGTCGAATTAAAACATCTAAACGTGACTCATGTAATTGAACATACATGTATTAGCAGACATATTCTTTCAAAATTATACGCCAATTAATACGGATTTGATTGCAAAAAATATATTCTGTTATTATCATATACCATCTGTTTTGAAAAATGATCGCCGAGTTTAATTTCCCGGTTTAAAGCGCGTCACGGTACTTTCAGATGCACTGGTAAAAATACCCTGCACGGCGTGTGGGAAACTGGTGCTGGCTTTGAATATACTCGCTAACCATCTGTTGAATCGCTGACATATTACAGGTTTAACATAAGGAATAATATTCTTTGTTTGAAAATTACTATTCGAACTGCGCTGTCAAGATTATGGCTTTCTTTAAAATACTCCACTTTTCGGAATAAACATATTATTAAATATATAGTCACTTAAACCTTATCAAACACTTCTTATATTAATTAATATTATTATACTATAATTAAATGGTACTTCTTTTTGATGTCACTTTATGAAAAATTTCAGATTTTAGGATATTGCAATATTCATAAACCATTACCATTCTTTTACAGCATTACGAATTCTACATCAATCACTTAAATTTAGTCAAATTTTTTAAATGATAACTGAAGTTTGGCTGAAACCGCCGTCATATGTAATACTACTTGAGACTTCATAAGTGATCTCAATTTTTTTGGAGTCCACTTCGGTTTCATTAAATAGGATCGCATCACCTGCAAAAAAAACACAGTCCAAACCGGCCGTGCGAAATACACAGCTTGCTTTTACACGTAAAAAGAATTTTATTTAGTTATTTCGACATGTTTTGAATATAGGATCAAACAATTAAACAAAATATTTAAGAAATTTTTTAAAATATTTTTAAGACTTTCTCAGAAGTATTTTCTATTGAGTATTTTCGATATTGCCTAGATTATATATAAATAAGTTTTATTCAAAATCCAGTAAGACGTGCATGTAATAATGAGGATCACTGACGAATCTCTTTTATGAATGGATATGATGTAATACAGTATTACTCGTAATATGCCATTTCAACGTAGCGACATTTTCAGGAGAATAAAGACACGTTTTTAAAAGGGTTGAATTATTTTCATTAAAATTTGGACTACTCCTGTATTATAGTATTTACCGTATTAAATCTGTAGAAAATGGCCCTCGTCTTCTGTAGAGTTATAGTCAGCATAACATTAGATAATAACCGGTATATAACGAGAGCGTTATAGACTGGCATTAATTTAATAAATTCATTGATTTTAATCTTATGGGGAAATTAAACTCTGGATAAATGCATTTTGGCCATTGACTAATGCCCTTATATAGCAAAATTGTTCTGGCCAATATACCATAATTTAACTTCAACTAGTTCTACACGTCATTAAATAAACATCTTTAAATTAGACGATGCATGAAATTAATTCCGTGTATAAACGCACGCCATCTATCGTTAGATTTTTTTCACTCTCAGTTTACTCTCAGTAATAGGTAATAAAAATGGCAAGACATTGTAATTAATACAAATATCATGATTTTATAATATTTCCAATGAATATGCTGGAATTTTGTTGATACATTTTTTCCTTTACTTCCTATAAATAAATAACTTTGATATTCTCTCTCTAGTAAAACATTTGGAGCAGGGCCCGCGGAGCGTTTCAAGAAGTGGGGGGACAGAACATTTTAGATGCAAGGAGACGCGATCTGAGCGGTTTTAAAGGTCACTGACTACCTCCAAATATAGGATGTATATTCATTTTTTTTATTTACAAAACTTTATTTCAAACGGCAATCTTTATAGAGTAGAATTACCCAATAATTTAGAAGCAACCTTTTATCCTGTAGGAGCAGACAACACTGATCCGTGCAGTCAGCCGTGATACTCGGAACCTTATTAACGAACCCTCGCTTGTCAGGGGTTGCTCGTGTATTGAGCTCTGGGAGTGACACACACTGTGTACATCCGAAATGGTTAAAATTAACGTTAAATGCTGTGGCCGCTGGAAATCGTTCTATTTTATTATTGAAAAAGTGAAAACCAGCTGCCTAAAAATTGGGGGCTGTCCCCCAGCCCGTCCCCCATCCCGGGGAACATTTGATTAGATTTTGGGAGCGATCGGGTCAAAGGTGATGAAAAGGTCAAAATCTTCTTTTTACCATATCGCGCGGCGAAGGTATGCGCTCTACCGAATGCCCGTTCTCTAGTTTTGTAATGTGTTCGTTCCAGGTTTTGTAAGTGTCCTTTCTTACAGAGATCGCGATTATCACAAGACCATGATACTCTTTCAAGCGGGATGTTTCGTAAAATTGACCTTAAGAAACGGTACAATTCACTGTTAATGGTGTAGAACAAGTCGATCGAGATATATAATACTCCTGTCAAATTAACCAGACAGTCAGAGAAATTTTGATCTTTTAACTTCTCAAATTTCTAGAAACAATTCTTCATAAGGACGTTTATTACGGACTAGAAATGCCCGTTTCAAAACGGCAATCTGATGGACGCACAGATTTATTTTTAAAAAGCCCTAACCCTAAACCTAAACCTATTTCTCCCAGGTTCGTCTTTGAAACTTTTTTTTTTATTCCGTTGTGTTTTTCCCCCGCTATTTTGATTATAACTTCGCAATTGACAGAAACGACTGTGTAACTGACGACGTATAAAAAACGGCAAAAAAGAAACGATTCCAGTCTAAAACATACACCTAGGCCTACATTCTTTCGATTTATGCAAAACAACCGTGTCGAAGCAGACTCACGGAGCCAAGCCGTTACATAAGTGTCCTTAGCGTCTTATAATATAGATTCCGTGTGTATAGTCGTTGCGGGATATTTCAAGGATTCGAAGTGTCTCTAAATGTTGACAGCGCACTACTGCTACCCTACAACTAGTTGATAAATTGACTCAATGGATTATGTATACATGCATGACATGTTGATGTTATAAAAAGTGGCGAATTTGACAGCTTATTAAATAACTGGTGAGTTCCTTTTTGCTTATATACGGCACCGTAATTTCAAAATAAGTAAAGTGTTGATGCAAATAGGAGTCGTCATCGTTTTGTTACTGTCTTTCTATTTGAATTTTATATAACGTTTCTGTGACTCGCTCGGTCTCTCGAGAGTCTCGTGTCACCTGAGGCCTGAGCTGATTCAGGATTGTATTTGTAGCCCTAACGCAACCGCTTGTCGACATGTCGATCTGGCTGACTGTGTCTACAAATTATTTTTAAAATATTATCAAAGGTAAAAACTGCTTGATAGCATTTTTATTAGTGTCATTCCGTCGATTGTTTACTTTCGTCTTTAACTAAACTTGACAGTGCCAGGGCAGTGGCTACATTTACGTAAGGGAGAAAGAGTGGATAATTTCCAACCAATCAGACAGAGATGATAGGGTGATTATTGCAAGCCAAAGCAGAATAAATTCAAGATGCAAAATATTCTATCAAAACGCAAAAAAATTCTATCAAGACGTAAAATTTCTATCAAGACGTAAAATTCTATCAAGACAAAAATTCTATCAAGACAAAAATTCTATCAAAAAAATTATTCTATCA